>JZKD02S0873860.1:0-12295 GCA_000966675.3 Picea glauca | reverse complement strand
TTTTTGCACACTTCTCAGAAGGTCGGGTCCTACCAGTTCTTTTTCTCTCCAACGGCTCGCTTTGCACGGTCCCACTATTTCTCTCTCTTCCAACAACATTCTCAGTAGAAGAAACATTGATAGATTTCAGCTATACGTATGCTCCTAACCTCATCCATCAGGGGGCATCTATTATCACTAAAATTTCGTCTGCACATAGCGACAAGAACTCAGCATCGTCAAACAGTAATGAAGTCATTCATGGCACTGAATTAATTTCACAGCATTTCAAAAAGGTAAAAAACTATACAAAGTAACAAAAAATTGAAGGGCGCTTTACAGAAGTTTGGTGCGCACGCACATGAGTGGAACAGAAACATACCATGCGCGCATATGTGCACGATGCGCAGCTATTGGCGCAAAAACCCGCGCACCTACTAAATGGTGCATTTATTGAATTGGTCGGCCTCCCAACCACTTATGGATCAGCTCCCAAGCCGATTTGACCCTCAAATCTGAGCTGAATCTACATGGTAGGCTGGTCAAAGACCTAATGAAGCCCTAAAGAGCCTCTTTTCACACTTCAAAGGAGTTACATAATCACCCAATGCTATGCTATAAAAAGCCATGAAGAAACATCATTTTCTAAAGGAATTTCATGTAATGTTATGCTGCCTAGATTGTTTTAAGGACTCACTCCTTGACAATAACACATTGGCACCATTNTATCGTTCTCCTCTGTGTGAGAGTTGAGACGATGTGGTACTCCAGATGATTCTCCTATGGACTCAGTTGAGATAGAGATCTATTGAGTATGACGTCCCTGTGGTTGAGCACAGATAGACGTGTCCCTAGTGGTTGAGCACTAGTGAACGTGTGGATCCCTTGCTATATTGTCTAAGTGTAGATTTACTTGTAACCCTAATTGTGATGTAAAGGGTACAAGTCGGCCCCACCATATGTGAAAGATAATTAAGGTTTATTGTTATAATTAATTATATTTCTGAGTTATTGAGGTTGGCCCTGTTGTGCCAACAAACACACCTATTGCTGTGTCTGGTCTAGTATAAATAAAGGTGATTTCCCCATTGAGGAAACACACTTGTCACTTGTCATTTTGGAAATTTCAGCAAGTACATTTTTGGGCTGAAGTGTGCACCTCTCTTTTGTGCATTAGGGTTTTATGGTTGGGGGATCTTCTCTTGAGAATATAACAAAGGATTGCTGGGTTTTCTTCCCTTGAGTGGAAGGGTTTCCCAGGATATTTCTTGTGTTCTTGTGCATGATACTTCTTCTTGTGATCTTGTTTATTGCAACACTTGTGAATGGTGTAGCTGCATTTGTTTATGGTTCAAGTAAATGCTAAAATGAAACAAACCTCATGCTTGAGCCTAGCATAGTGAAAATTCAATAGTTTAGGCAATCAGTGTGTGAGACACATGCATTCCTCCAGCATGCATGCAACATCTTTATCATGCCAGATTTAGACTAGTTTTCCCAGTTTAGGAAGGCATTGTCTTTTCTTCATATTAAAATGATTTTTACTTCTTTACATAGGCACTGTTCTATGCTTAATTAGATGCCATTGTAAAGTTTGGAAAGGTGTGCATGGCAGAGAGAGTTTCCAAGTTTAGGTTCGGGTGCAGATTTCAAGGAAAGAGGCGCTCTATCCTAGGTAACTTCTGCATGGGGTGCAATATTTTGGGCAAAATTAGGGTTAGAGTTTTCTTCTCCTAACTTAGGTGCACCAAAGGGATGATCCATAATTGTCGTAAACTCTAGCCTATCTACTTTATATAAGATAGGCAGGGTGCACCACTAGGAAGATAAGAGACAGTTTAAGTTTTGAGCTATTGCACTACAATTTCTTCTTTCAGTTAATAGAAGACAAATGTGATTGAGGGTTGCAGAATTTTTGTACTCGCAGTCATAATTTTCGGGGTGATGTGTTTGTAGATCTAGCATTCCTCTATGCGCTGTTTTGATAGATTAATCAATTTTTCAGTATCCTAGATTAGGGTTTCAGTTTCATGAGTGCAGATTTGCTTACCATGTCTTGAAATTCAACACGGTATTAGATCATTTTTTTTGAAAATTTTCAGGATTTGTGTATGGAGTTGGATGCTGCCTGTGAGGGGGATCTCTCAGAGGATTTCAGTGGGTGTGATGCCCTAGATTTAGTGATTGACTGCGCTTGAGATGGGAGTTTGGACTTGTGAGAGGTTTGTGGGTGCGATGCCCAATGGACTCGAGCGAATTGGAGTGTTGTTTATGCCCAAGAGAGGTGATATGCACGTATGATAGGTTGTTGATTTATTTTATTTCCTACAGATCTGTTTGTTTGAGGTGTGTTCAAAAGCGGCAAGAATGACTAGTTCAGGTCTCAGGGAGCGTGGATGAGTAGACTGCACTTCCAACTTTACACCTTGGAAGTGCAGACACATGCGTTGTTGGTGGAGGTTGAACTTTGAAGTTTTGTTGAAGCAAAGGTTACAACTCCCATCGATGTTGTGCAATTGGTTGAATACAACAAGAATGTGACCAAAACAAAGAGAATCATTCTTGGTTCCGTGAAGGACCACTAGATCCTTCACATCGTGGAGAAGAAGTCAACTAAGGATATGTATAATGCCTTGATTACTCAGTGTCAGAGTGGATATTTTTTGTAGGATGCTCTTGAGGAACAAGCTCATTGCCACACATGAGTGACACAGACACGATGGCTAGCTACTTGATGAAGATCATTGAGTTGAGAGATTAGCTTGCTTCTATTGGGATGGAGGTCGAGGATGAGGAGTTGGTGTCCATAGCAATAAATGGCTTCTCTTCATCTTGGGAATATTTTGTTCAATGTGTCTATGCTCATGAGAAGATGCCCACTTTTGAAAAACTTTAGGATGAATTTTTACAAGGGGAGACAAGGGAAAGATAATTTAGCCATAGTGGATGAGATCCAAAATCTAGCCCTCATCAGGAAGGTGAGGAGAGGAGGTAAGAAAGGAGGACTCGGGAAGGGTTAGGAGAGGAAGGAAGATTCAGACTTGAGTCATGTGAAGTGTTTCAAGTGCCAAAAGATGGGCCACTATACATCTTAGTGTCTCGAGAAGGAGGAGGGCTAAGGCAAAGCAACTGTGGCAATAGTTTGCGGAGAGTGTAGAAGCTTCCATTAGAGTGGATGAGTTAGCATCCAAGCTCAATACATTGTTCTCCATGGGTTTGTGCACTAATACCATCTCTGTTATAGGGTGGTATGTGGACAGTGGGGCATCCAAAAACATGGCCTTCCACAAGAAGGTTTTCAATAAATTTCAAGTGCAAGAGGCTAGCATACAGGTGGAGTTGGGTGATGATGCCACATATCTAGTTACTTGAATGGGATCTATCTCTTTTTGCATGCCATTAGGTGATGTTCTTGAGCTAGATGATGTCTCGTATGTTCATGGTTTCTTTAAGAATATTCTTCTAGTTTCAATTGTGTGTGGTTAAGTTTGATGATCAACAAGTCATTATCAGAGATTGTAGCCATGAGCATGGTCGAGTTTTGGAGAAAAGGGTGCGAGAAGGTGGCATGTACAAGTTACTCGCTGATCCAATAAAGCATGGTGCTTTAGTGCATGACAATGACAATCTATGTGAGTTATGGCACAAGTGATTCATTCACCTGCACTATGGAGCATTGCCTCTCTTAAAGGACACGGTGCAAGGATTATTGGGCTTCAAGATCAAGAAGACAAGAGTGTGCAAGGCTGCGCGCTTGGCAAGCATGCCAATATTGCTTTCCCAAGCAACAAACATAGATCAAGAGAGATTGTTGATCTGATTCATTCAAATGTATGTGGACCTATGCCTTCAACTTCTTTGACAAATAACTTGTATTATGTTTCTTTCATTGATGATTCCTCATGCAAATCTTGGATTTACTTTATGAAGACTAAGGATGAAGTGTTCTCTCGGTTTCAAGAGTTCAAGGCCTTGGTTGAGAATCAGACATGCAAGAAGATCAAAGTGTTGAGATCTAACAATGGTGGAGAGTACACCTCCAAGAGCTTTGATGCATTTTGCAGAGAAGCAGGGATCAAAAGGGCGTTGATAGTATCTTACAATGGGTAACAAAATGGGGTTGTAGAGAGGAAGAACCGGTCCATCATAGAGACAACCAAAACAAGGATCCATGACGTGGATTTTCCCATGTGTCTTTGGATAGAGGCATAAGATACAACTATATAACAGGTTTCCTCACCAGATATTGAATAACAAAACACTAGAAGAAGCCTTTACTGGCGAGAAACTTCAAGTATACACTTTCGTGTATTTGGTTGTCCTATTTATATTCACGTGCTTGATGAGAAGAGGACTAAATTTGAACCCTCTAGCATCAAGGGTATTTTTGTTGGTTAAATGAGACCTACAAGGCTTATTGGATTTGTATTCTATCATGGAGGAAGGCTGTGGTAAGTTGAGAATTGAGATGTTAAATTTGACGAGGATGCATGGTCCTCTAAGTCTAAGCATCCTATGGAGGCTAAGGAGGGAGAAAATCTTGTTGCGCCAAGTGGTGATCCACAGATTATAGGGAAATCAGATTCAGATCAGCAAGGTTCCAGTGAAGGAAAAAAGGCCTCTTTACCATCTAGTTTAACCAAGAAGCCAAAATGGCTTACCTAGACTTTGCAGGAGTCACAAGAACAAGTAGGAGCATGAACATCTTCTTTTTAGGTGACTCATCCCCCTAAGAAATTTCATATAGATGTTGCATTGATGTCTTTTATCATTGATGTAGATTCTTCCAGTTATGGGGAGGTACCTGTAGAGCAGGTATGGTGGGATGCCATGATAGAGGAGTATAACTCCATCCTAAAGAATGATTTCTAGGAGATTATGTTGAGACTGGTGGGGAAATCAATGATTGATTATTGGTTCTAGGTGGTTGTTTAAGATTAAACATGTTGTTGATGGGAGCATAGAGAAGTACAAGGCCAGATTCGTAGTGAAAGGATTCTCCCAGAAAGAGGGAGTTGACTATGACGAGACATTTGCTCTTGTTGCCATGTATACTTCTATCATAGTCATCATGTCTTTAGCAATAATTTTTGGTTGGCCGTTATATCAGATGGATGTAAAGACAACTTTTCTAAATGGCCTAATTGAAGGGAAAGTGTATATTAATTAGCGGAGGGGTTTTGAGGTGCATGGGCAAGATACTTTTGTGTGTAGGTTGAAGAAGGCTCTTTATGGGCTGATGCAGGTATTGCATGCATGGTATTCAATGAGTGATTTGAATTCGGGCTTCACCAAGACTTTTGCGAATCCTAATCTTTATTATTTATTGATAAATCTGATCTGCTTGTCTCGATCCTATATGTAGATGATATGATCCTTATTGGTAATTTTTGGAAGCTCATAGCATGGTGCAAGGAGGAGTTGGCCCACAAATTTGATATGAAGGACATATGCCTTATGCATTCCTTTCTGGGTCCAGAGGTTTGGCAGGGTACATGTGAGGTCTTCCTTGGACAAGGGAAGTACACAATGAATATTTTGAAGAGGTTTCAGATGCTGGATTGCAAACCCTTAGCCAATCCTATGTTACCAAATTTGGAATTATTTGCTAATTTAGATTCAGATTTGGTAGATCCTTCTTTGCATAGGCAATTGATTGGTTCCCTAATGTATCTCATAAATACTGGGCCTGATATATGTTTTGCAGTGAATACTTTGAGCTGATTCATGGTTGAGCCTAGGCAGATTCATTGAAAAGATGCCAAGCATGTGCTTTGATATTTGAAGGGCACAATATGCAAGTGCTAGGAAGAGCACTTCATGCTTCGTTTCAACTTGGGCTGTATGATTTCTTGTTTCAGCGGGGAGCAGTTGACAGTTGCACTTCAGCAGAGGTAGAGTATATTGCAGCCTCTTCTATTAGTTGTGAGGCCATATGGCTTCGCAAGTTAATAATAGAGTTGGCCGATGAGATGTCGGAGGCTTGGTTGTTTACTGTGACAATCCGAGTTGCATCATGCTCTCTGAGAATCTAGTGTTTCATGATCACTCCAAGCATATCGACATTTGGAGGGACTGGTGGTTCTTGAGGTTACAAGCATTTTGACCAAGCTTCTGATTGAAGGGGAAGTTTGAGATGTTGTGGGAAAGACTTGGTTTGGTGGAGAACACCTTCCTCTCAAAAAGGAAGTGTTAAACTTGATCTCCTTCAACAACGTTGTTTTCAGGAGATTTGAATTTAGCATTTATCCATCTGTAGAGCTTGTGTGAGGGGCAGTTAATGAAGAGGTGCAACAGCAATTTAATAGGCAGTTAGTGTGTGAGGCATATATATGCCTCCAACATGCATGCACCATCTTTATCATGCTAGATTTAGAGTTTTTTTCAGTTTAGGAAGGGGCTGCCTTCTCTTTATTTAGAAATTACTTTTTAGTTTTTTACTTGGATGCTTTTCTATCTTTAATTAGATGCTGTTCTAAATTTAATTAGATGCTATTCTAAATTTAGGAAAGGCACATGAAAGAGTGAGTTTCCAGATTTAGGTTAGGGCATGGATTTCAAGAAAAGAGGCGCTCTATCCTAGGTAACTTCTACATGCAGTTTGAGTGGTCTATGCTAGGCAGACTTAGGGTTAGGGTTTCTTCTCCTAACCTAGGCACATCACAGGGATGACCCATAATTATTGTAAACCCTAGCCTAACTTCTTCTATATATAAGATAGGCAGGGTGCACCACTGGGAGATAAGAGACAATTTAGGTTTTGAGCTATTGCATTGTAATTTCTTCTTTCAGTTGATAAAAGATGGATGTGATCAAGTGTTGCAAATTTTTTGTATTTGCTGTCATAATTTTCTGAGTGATGTGTATATAGATCTAGCATTCCTCTTCCCACTGTTTATGGATTAATCGATTTTTCAGCTTCCCAGTTTAGGATTTCAGTTTCATGAATGCAGATCTTCTTACCATGTCTTGAAAATTAACAAAATGGTCATGGTATTTTATTTGCCACTCTGTCATTTTTGAATTGATTGCATGAAAAACATTCTTCTGATCGATATCCAAGGCATAGAGTCCTTTGTGGAAGTTGTTAAGCCTCGCCTATGAAGACATAAAAGATTCACACCTACTATGTGCAAAATATTGGTTAGGATACAGAATGATAAATGCAGCGATACAAAGACAGAGATGTGCATACAAAATACTTCACACTTTCTTTATTCACAGATACCTCTATTTATACACATACATAGTAGGAGAGTCCTACTGAAAGACTCCAACTTCAACAGCAACTAACTTAACTATTTTCACATTAACCTAGAGCTAATTATTTCTAGCAGCTCTTTTACATGAGCTGTCTGCACTCTAAAACAGGATCCCTAATGGTAGCCTATTACATTTATGTATTGGAATGCCATTCTTCAACATCCTCTCTTAACACTACCATACTAAACTGGCTGTCAACATAAAAACAACAGAAATAACAGTCTTCAGAAGTTGCTTTCTAAAACAGTTCTTGGACCAATAAGACTCCTTCAAGATTCTCCCTATTCCTTTGAAGGGTATAGTCTCCCAGCTGTAATCCAAGTTCCCAGTGTCATTGGACACCATTTGCACATTAAATGTCTCATAACCCTCGTAAAGGTATGATACCGATCTTCAAGATCCCAGATCTCCCTTGAACTATTGGACAACAATCGCCACATGCATGTCTCATAACCCCAACCAATGTCACAGGGTTTGCCGAACTTGAACCTTGAGGTTCGATGTTCGGCGAACCTCAAAACAAAGTTCAGGTTCGTCTTAGGTTCGTTTCAGGTTCGGCTTAGGTTCTATTCAGGTTTGCTCTGTTCAATTCAACCTATGAAATGTGCGCTTGGACCTCCATACAACCGTCAAATGTGTGGTTGAAGAAAATGCTATGAAATGTGCCCTTGGACCTCCATACAACCATCAAATGTGCCCTTCGTGACCCATCCAGTGAGTTCGCCGGGTTTAATGCTTGTAGTTTGAATTTAATTCAAGGTGTCAACAAAACAGGTTGCCATTGATCACAAATGGAGGGTGATCCCCCAAGTTCGAAAATCCGAAGGAAGGGCATGAAAACCGCGTGACCTTGTAGCATTTTGTGCTCCGTTAGAAGGGCCTCTGCATTGACAAGAACCAATGAAGCATACTGATAGGGTTACGGGTTACTCCGGAGTCGACATGAATTTCATGAAGAAGAGCATAGGGTTACAAGTTACGGGTTACCATTTTTTCATGGTTTACAAGTTACAAGCTTTTCACAGAGTCTATCACTCATATATACAACTTACACGAATCTATTAATAATAAAGTTAACATATTATAAACTTATACATGTTAAATCAATTAGGTCAACACACACATTAAAAACATTAGCCATAAACTTATAATTTCATTACTTTAATGTATAATATATATTATGAATTAATAAAGTTATATATATATATATATATATATATAATTACAATTATAGATAATTATAAATATTATTTTTAATAATTTGAAAATTTTGAAATATGTATATGGACGAATATAATGGCGTTTGAGTTTATATGTATATATAGACGAACCTCATTCAAACCTTATTGTTCACAATTCGAATTCGAATCGAACCTAATTGTTGTTGAACCTGATGTGACATAGACCCCAACAAGGTATAGTTTTTCCAATCCACCAGCATCCTAGACTATTGAACATCAATCGATCCTCTATTGCATCCCTCTATCTTCAGAGATTCACCCAGTTCTTAGCTTCACCTCTCTTTCGACACTGATAGAAGCAAGAAGAATGATCAACCAGCACAGCAGTTAATCCATGCACAAAATACCTGTCCCAAAAACTTCTTAACAACAAATAAAAAATGAAAAAATGATCTTTCCTTACAGCATTGACTTGTTCACCCTTTCCCAATGGAGAAAGTTTCAATGACACTAGGTCACTGTGTTCACCAGTAGGTGGCTCATGCAATTGGCAGTTTTCACCCTAACAATGGCAGCTGTCTTTTCTTTCAATTTCAATACTTCAGTTTTGCAATCCCTGCTAAGGCTGCCTTTTCTTTCAATTTCAGCACTTCAGCTTTTGCAATTCCTGCTACAATATAAAATATAGAAATCCCAATAATATGGCAGTTGGCAAGAAGAGCCCAAACCCAAAAGTACTGGAGTACCTCTTCCTTCCTCAGTGAATCTATAGGAAGTTACAGTCAGTGCCTGAATTCAAAGCTTTTGATGGAAGGGACGCTCTCCTTTTCTCAAAAAAACAAACACTTCTACTGAACACATCTATGCTACTCTCTCTACAGAAAATTTTAACTCCAGAAACACTCAACTATCAAAACAAACCTATGCTACTCCTATCCCATGGATTATTCAATGTCGAACTCTCATCTTCTTGGGCTCTTCCACGAGGGAGCTAAGCCCAATTCTGCTCTGATACCATGATAAATAATGAGAAATGCACAGAGATTGCAGCAATAAGGATGTGCACACAAAAACTTCTTCTTTGCTTTATTCAGTGATATATCTATTTATACACAAACAAGGTAGTAGAGTCCTGAAAGTCTCCAACTTCAACAACAACTAACTTTCCTTTTTTAACTCATTAACCTACAGCTAATCATTCCTAACAACTCGTATACATGAGCTGTCTATGCTCTAAAACAGGATCCCTAAATGATAGCCTATACATATTGGAGCATTATTCCTTGACAGGTTATAGAAGCACAAAAGGGTAAATACAGATATATGCTTGGGAAAGCATACATGGTAATTAGGGTTTGAATCTCTTAAATTGATTGACTTGAACAGGTAAAGGGAAATTTTTGTGTGTGTCAATGGTGAAACTAACTTAGGTGAAATTCAATCCATGCTTGAAATTTAAGCTACCTAATACCAAATGTGGACATAGTAGAGGTTAGATCAAATGCCTCACCTGTCATTCATTTGTCCAAATCACAGTAAAGAGTTTGATATCTGTCTATGCACCAAACACCACGTCAAAGAGTTTGATATACAAAAAAACATACGTATAATGTCAACGATGTAGTCAACATATCATTTCTTAGTCGATTACTTCAAGAAAGATTCTTTATGGGATAATAGAGAGTCTAATCCCCTTGTGTCTAATCTAAATCTGAGAAGCTAGAGACAATTCTTGTTGAAATTATTGAATGCAAAAACAAGTCATAAAATTTGAGACCAAGGAACGAAATCAAAATTTCTTCACATAAAGAAGAAAGGTGAAAGATGTATAGTGAAATGTTAAAGTTAGGAAAAAACAAATATATATGAGTGGTTTGACCAGTTTTTAGAATTTGTTTAGGATGAGCAAGTCATTAAAGACTATGTCTCGATTCATAAAAAACGAGATTAAGAAATATTTTATATAGAAATTCACGATGGTTCTAGTTTGCCTCATGTCGATTGGGCTAGGATGGAGAGAGTCTAGACACTTGCTCTACAACCCACCATTTGTTGCAAATAGAGAATTCCTTAGTCTATCATCCAGGTAGAGTTTGGGGCCTATCCTTTGTGCCTCGAGGCTATTTTTAGACTCATGTCTTTCCTCCACAAAGTTTGGACTCCAGGAGACTAGGTTCCCCATAGGGATTGATACCCCTACCTAGCTCTCTGTTCTTCTAAGATCCTTGCCTCCACAAGCCCCTGCGGGAGGGTACGTTGCTAGCTTTCAAAAGCTTCTTGGTTACTTTAGTTAGTGGCCATTTCTCTTGGTCGATTCCCCCTTTTTAGGTACTCTTTATATGCACTAGGTCACCTCTGACCATTTAAACAAGACTCGAACTGCGTGATTAGAGAGGACATCTATAGGCAGTGCATCCAAGTCACTTGGATTGCACCCGTTAAGGGTCTTAGTGGGTGAGAGACGGCATTATTGTTCGACCCTCGTATATGGGAAAACATTGGATGCATGACCTCAAGATCCACCTTGGTTAGTTTCTAGTAGGCTCTTATCAATGTGGGGTTAAGACTGATCACCACATTCCATGACCTAATGGGACTTGCTAGTTATGCTACTTACAGGAATTGAGTCAGAGGAACATGTCATTATTAAGTGTCCTATATACTATGAGATTAGAGGGAGGTACTATTGCCTTTAATGGAATTGAGGGGCTCCCTCTTCACTTTCTTTCGTTATCTAGATTAGAGATGCCTAGCTTTCTTCACGAGGGAGAATTTCAGGCATAGATTGTAGTGCTTGTGTGGACTGCACCAGTCGAAGACCATCAAGAGTATTGCCTCTTTCTTCCCAATTGCCATGTTCACTTAGGGTGACAAACGAAAGGTAGAGGCCCACACCATTTTAGATACAAGATTAGTAAGACCTTGGGTTTCCTCTCTACCCCCCTAATAGGTTGACCAAACTTCTTGAGACTTTTGAGGAGCTCTCACTCTAAGCCCTATGATAGACACCACCAAACTAGCATACATATTAGATCTAGGAGGTCCTAGAGTCTCACTCTCCCCACATAGAGTACTAGTCTCTATGTTTAGTCGAGCAACAAGTCGTCCATCTGGAGCTTCTTTCCCTTGACCTTGGATGTTAGGAGTGGGGAACCTCCTTGCTCTAGTGCTTCTCCTAGGATCACACAACCAAGCTCCCTCGACCCTGGGTACTCTCTATGTGACATTTTTAGATAGTGCATCGACCCTTTCATAGTGATTGATGACTTGATTAGGGAGCCTTTTTCTCTGTCCCCTCACTTAGCCTCGACCTCTAGTTTCAACACACCTTGACAGTCTCTCTTTGTACTTGTCATAGCTTTGTTTTCCACACTTTTTATGTACTTTTGTACTTTTTTCAAACCGAGACTTTGATCTTTCTCTGCTTGTGATAGAGTAGCGATAAGAATTGCTTTTGCACCCCTAGTATGTATTTAAAGTTTTAGTGTTATTGAAACTAATTGGTTTGGATTGGTTCAACCCAGAGTTGCAGAAAACGCACACCCCATTGTTTCCGCCCTAGAAATGCGATGAAATGCCAATATAGGTACGGTACGACCGAGAAACGCCGCCGACCATACCATGCCTGTACGACCACGTTTTAGGCGATTTTAAAGTGAATTAAGGGAAAAAAAAAGGGGGCCGTGGGGCCCCCAAACAACTAGTTAGATTTAGTAATGCATTTTTTTATATTCTCCAATGAGAATAAAGATGATTTTGTTGATTTTTCACAGTGTTTTCTCACCCTGCAATTTATCCCAATCTCGGTTTCAATCACACCTTATCACTCCAAATGTTTAATGCCCTTTTCCCAATATTAATGAAATTTGCAA
>JZKD02S0873859.1:225248-236991 GCA_000966675.3 Picea glauca | reverse complement strand
TACAAAATGACATCAATGATCACATATATAAATGTATATGTCCCAAAACTAGCAACTAGCTATATGGTATCAAATTATCAATGCCCTCTCCCCCTTTTACGAGAAAAAATCAGGGACTGTTTGCCAGGCCTTGAACTAGAGGCAGAAGGTCCTGGTCGAACATCAATGCTGGATGGAGGACTAAGGTTTAACAAAGATAGTACCTAGGCTCATTCATATGTTGGATACCTTATAGAATCCTATTCAATCGATTAAAAGAATATAAAGAGAACATAATTCAAATAACAAAGGGGTGTAACTGGCCCCCGGGGGGGCAGCTCAATTGGCAAGTGCCGTGAAAATGAAGTTCCATGAGGTTTCGAGTTCAATTCCCCCCGACTTACCTTGTGTGCCGCGTAAGGGGCATCGTGGGCACACCTGGAGGTTATAGGGGTAGCGGTTGGATAACACGGCCACGTGTAACGCGAGCACGTGCCCAACTAGTTGCTGATTCCTCCAGACACAAAAAAAAAAAAAAAAAAAAAAAACAAAGGGGTGTAACTGAATTAAGTAATTGTATCAAAGGAACTTAAGGGAAACTTGGACACATATGTAGACAATTTCTCAAACAATCATCCTAAATATTAAGGCACAAGTATCCACTATCAGACAAGCAAAGCATTCTCTTTCTCTCATAACCAACTAGGCAATCAGAGCGAAAAGAATAAAAGAAATAAAAGGGAATATTTAAGACCGGTTCTACTAGGAAGGCATTATTGTCTTTTCAGGAAGATGAAGCCAGAAGGAATAAGAAAATGGGAACAATGAAGGTATACAAACTGACAATGAGCATCAGCTATGAGTAATTTTGAAATGTAAAGAAATATGGAAAGGCAAGCAGGATGGCAAAAGAATCTGATCATCAGAAAGCATGTAAGTTTATTTCATCACTTGCTACATTAAAATTAAAATGAATCCTCTCTCAGGTTCTGCACATAGAGACAAGGGTATGCACAATTTAGATGAAGCTAGTAGGCAAATCCATGGCTTAAGATGATGGAAATAGGTTAGATTTTAGGAAGTGCAGTTTTGTAAGACCTATTGAAGCTTAAGGAAAGAAAAGTACCCATTCCCCTCTTATTGAAGGATCACAATCTTTAGTATAGGCATGGTCGAAAAGTACCCATTCCCCTTGCAGCTCCACACACAAAAAAAACACAATGATAAAAAAAAAAAACCGAATCGGGCTTTTTATCCCGCGGCCTGGGCGACTTTGGCGAGTTTTTCCGAGTTTTTGAAAAAATCGCGATTTTTTCAAAACCCCCAAAATCACGATTTTTTCAAAACCCCAAAAATTGCGATTTTTTCAAAACCCCAAAAATCGCTATTTTTTCAAAACCCCAAAAATCGCGATTTCTGGTTTTGAAAAAATCGGCCCGCTGAAAAAATCACGATTTCCCCGATTTTTTCCGATTACTCAGTGATTTTTTCTACTAGGCCCCCACCTTCTGGTTGAAAAGAACGAGCCTAAAGTTAGAGGAAGAGTTGTCGTGGTCACGATAGGAAACCTTCCTAAGTTTCCCTATGGTTGCACTTGGTTAAGGGGTTTTGTAACATTTGAAGTGTAGGTTGGGAGGTATCAAGGTGGGGAATGCTATTAAGGGAGACCTAGTAGGGAGGTAGGAGATTTATCGAAAGGCTCAGTAACTCTATAAATGATAGTGCCTTAGAATACCAGCAAGGCTGCTGACCCAACTGGTCTGGGTCCCCCCCACCTTGTGGTTGAAAAGAACGAGCCTAAAGTTAGAGAAAGAGTTGTCGTGGTGACAATAGGAAACCTTCCTAAGTTCCCCTGTGGTTGCACTTGGTTAAGGGGTTTTGTAACATTTGAAGTGTAGGTTGGGAGGAGGAGATTTATCGAAATGCTTAGTAACTCTATAAATGATAGTGCCTTAGAATACCAACAAGGCTGCTGACCCAACTGGTCTGAGGATGCAAGTTTCTTGGAGTAGAAGAGCACCAAAATGGGGTGCAGCATGAGGAGTATGCCATATGTTGTACTCCATGAAGGTAGAGATACACCTAAAGTCTGTCTTGAGACGGATGGGATATATGATATACACCAAACTTTCCCTGTGCAAACACTTGAGGTACAATCTGTTTGCACCAAATAAGATGTTGAAGATCCTCTCCATGTGAGGCCACTCTTTATAACCAAGGCTAAGTCCCAAAAACATAGATCCATAAAACAACAGGGTTGATGAGTGCATCAAAGAGCTTCCTCTTAAATGGCGTGACCTGGAAATGAAGCTGGAAGCGTTGTTTCTCAAGCATGGCGAAGGAAGCTTTACCCCTCACATGCCTGCAGATAGGATGCAGGTTTTACACTGAAGGTTTGCCCTGTGAATTGCAATCCTAAGTATAAGAGGTGGTATTAAAGATCATGATCTTGGTTTTCCCAACATTGATTATCAGCTGTTGAAGATTGCAGAGTGGATCAAAAGCATCAAGATGCCTCTGTAACCCCTCTGGTGTGGAGGCCCACAATATTACATCATCTGCAAATAAAAGGAGTGAAATCGGGATCTGATGAAGTAGGCAACCATCCTTGACCTGAGTAGAGTCCTTGCAAGAAACTAGTTTGCTGTTAAGAAGTGATCGGAAAGAGCAGGTGTCTGACAATTTTCTGTCTAGTTTCTGAATCCGAGGAATAGAGAATCCGTTTCTGATGAATAAAATAAATTTGGAGCTTCCCATTGTCTCTAGTTCATCAAGACCTTGCAGATCAACTGTATAGAAATATGAAGAAATTTCAGTCAGTTATGTATGTGTGAACTGGGCTCCTAATAGATGGTGGATTGTATAGAGGATAACGGTTCATTTTCTATAACATTTATGTGAATAATTGATAATGACTAGTTTTTCCTATGATTAGCAACTTCTAATTAGACTGGGCTCCTAATGGATGGTGGATTGTATAGAGGATAATGGTTCATTTTCTATAACATTTATGTGAATAATTGATAACGACTAGTTTTTCCTATGATTAGTAACTTTCTAATTAGCATGATTTTCCTGATTCTGCTCAATGGTATGGAAGCCTTTAGTGATTTATCTGGGTAAAATGTAAGTTTCATACTTGGCTGTTTAACTCTATCTTATCATACATTGTAATTGCCTGTATTGTTGTGTTATGTTTTGTTTTTTGAAGGAAAATTTATATTCAGATAATAAAGTGACCAAAGGGTCAAAGTTTAAATCAGATTATTGATACGCTTCAAGGCTTAAGCAATAAATTCTAAGATCATTTTCAGCTAGGAAGCCTTCTATTATTGTGTTATTGTTTGTTATGATCTTGAAAAACTATTTTAGCCAGGCTAGGTTTATTTAGGAGATTTTATCGACCAGTTTGAATTTTTCAGTGTTGCTTGCCTGCGAATATACTGGAAGTACATGATTCATTTGATATTTTTTGTTAGGCAAGAAATCCTCTTAATTTGCAAATAAAAACAGCTTTATTTTGACCTTGAAAGCTTCTGATTTTCTTTATCTAATTTCATTTACTGAATGCATTTGTATATCAGAACATGATCACAGGAGCAGCTCAAATGGATGGAGGTATTCTTGTTGTATCTGCCCCTGATGGACCCATGCCTCAGACAAAAGAGCACATCTTGCTTGCTCGTCAGGTTTTCTTTTTCAGTTCTACAGTCTACTATAGCTCAGATTGCATTTCTTTTTCAGTTATGCTATAGCTCAGATTGCCTATCTTTTTGAAAGAGACATATTTACATAATTCTCATATGTGGCTTGTTGCAAATGGGCATGCTAGTTTCTAGTTGGGCATCAATTTCTGCCATGGAAGGCAGGAATAAGTGGCACAATTTGTTTATATATCCTTATTATTGAGGCAGGTAGGAGTGCCATCTCTGGTATGTTTTCTTAATAAGGTTGATGTTGTGGATGACGAAGAGCTGTTGGAGCTTGTAGAGATGGAACTTCGTGGTATGTGGCAATAACCAATGACTTGACTTGATGATTTCATCTTTTTTGTGCATGTTGCATGCATTGAGCTTCTGTTTCCTTTAGATTTTTAACATATTTAAAGTGTGATTTGTGATGACTGTGACAGAGTTGCTTAGCTTCTACAAGTTCCCAGGTGATGAGATCCCTATTGTGAGGGGTTCTGCATTATCAGCTTTGCAAGGTATCAATGAGGAAATAGGAAAGAAATCCATTTTGAAGTTGATGGAAGCAGTGGATGAGTATATTCCAGACCCAAAGCGTGTGCTTGACAAACCTTTTCTTATGCCTATAGAAGATGTTTTCTCCATTCAGGTACTTTTCTAAGTTCTTTGCTAATATAAGACAGTTGCAGCTTCCTATCTTTGCTGCTAATATTAACTGTTTTTATTTGTTAAATATAGTTATTTTGTATTTTGCTAGAAAATGTATTTTATATTGACATGCTTCCAAATAGGATAAAATTACATCAAGAAAATAAATATGAGGGCATCTGATATAGCTTGGCTGACCACCCTCTAAAACAAAGATCGCACCTAAACTTCAGCCTAACAGGTCTAACATTTAAAAAAGGGTACAAAAGTTTTTCAAAACAGACAGTCCATAAATTTACCTTTCCATCTACAATAGAAACACAGACTATTTCTTGGCTGGAAGGACAAACTTGGGAAGGTCAATCCACTACCAGATACACAAATTTGAAAGATCAATACCAACCTTATTAAAGATGGGATTTACAATATCCTAAAAAACTATTAACAGCTAAATAAAACTAAAGAAAACCACCTAGCTCATCTCATAGCTGGAGATATTACTGATTTGTTCGATCCTGTTCTTCAGCTGCTTTATCAGAGGATTTTTCCTGTATATGTAAAGCTTGAGGCTTTTCCTTGAATTGCTCTTTTACATATTGATCCTTAGAATTTGGCAAGGGAATCTTTTTGGATAACTGCCTTTTCTTCTCCATTAACTTTGGAAAATTTTATGTCGAAACCTCTTGCTTTTCTGAAACTCTTGCTTCCGTGGAGAATCAAGTTTCAACATTTTGGTCTCCATGTAATGCTGTTGCTTAAGGAGCTTGTTAGTTCCTTTTCTCCTGGATATTTCTCCACATATATTTCGACTTTCATTTTCTCCTACTCACTTTAAGAAAATTATTCTGATCCAAGTCATGGGGAGGAATCCGACTTTCCTCCTCTGCATGTTTGTGCTGTTTTTGGGAAAGACACCATCAAGTAACCTGACTTTCCTTTTTGTGCCTTCCTTGACAGTTTGCACTTGAAAATGTTTTCGTAGTCTAGAGGCTAGATTTAATGAGTTCCATTACACTTTTGTATTATACTGTCCAGCAATCCTTTACTTAAAACCATTTCCACACAAGTAGAGTCTAAAGCCATCATCAAGCTTACTATTATTGAAAAGAGTGCATTTTCTGTCAGCCGGGCTGTGGTCTAGTTGTTGAGATAGGGCGTTGCCATGTTATGGACCAAGGTTCAAGCCCTGGTTGGCATAGAGCCCTGGAGTATAAACGTTGGATGAATTTAACGGGTTTCATATGCAGCATTAACTCAAAAAAAATAATGCATTTTCTAGAAACTAAATGTTTTCCTCCCACCTCCTGCCATAGATGCACTGGCGAATTAGGGAGCCTAACCCAAACTGGGGTTGTAGCGATTCTCATGAAAAATTTGATCAAGGTCAAGAAACCATGGTTTCATGAAAAGTCTGGTTCTTCCCCATAACCATGGGCCTTCTTCCAGAGTTTGATTTCTAACTTCTGGGTCTCTGAAATAAACAATAAAAAAACCCTTTTTGCAAAAGTTTACCAAAAATGTTTAGCTCATGTCTCACTAATCCAATCCATAAACACAGAACAACTAGGCCAGAAACCATTGAAGAGGCAAATCAGGGCTTTCTTCTTGTAATCTTCTAAAATTTCATGTGTCAGCTGAGGAGAGGTTTTCGCCAGTGGCGACTCTTCTAAATTTATTACAAGAAAGCTGCCTGCAGGGTGACACCGGGGACAGGCGGGAGGCTTTGTTCACTTTACAGTGTTACACCATCCCTGAAAGAAAGCAGGGTCCCAGGGTGGCCTGAAGGAGGGCAGGAAGAAGGCAATCTGATAGGACCTGTTGATGAAGCATCTGGTCCATTCTCTGCATGAGGCAACAAAACAACTTTCTTTCCATTAAACATGGAGGATATGATCATGATGGGATTATGTTGGAGCCCTAGATCTAACATGCCAGCCTTTTCGATGATTGCAT
This sequence comes from Picea glauca, assembly GCA_000966675.3. Classification (NCBI taxonomy): domain Eukaryota; kingdom Viridiplantae; phylum Streptophyta; class Pinopsida; order Pinales; family Pinaceae; genus Picea; species Picea glauca. The sequence continues at coordinate 230,722 of JZKD02S0873859.1, read as the reverse complement.
TCGCAAGCACCTCCTTGATGGAGACCATGCGGAATTCTTGTTCTCTTTGCTAGTAGGAGAGCAAAAGTTCTTCAAGCTGTTTCTAGACGCCTTCACTCTCTTGCAGGCCATCATTAACACAGCCAACAAGCTAATATCTGCCAGCACTGGCACTGGAATGTTGGCTAACTTCACAACTGTACAGAAGCAGCCTAGACTACCTGAGAAACACTCTCGACAAAAGGGTTAAGCACCGAATGCAATCTGGACGAATTGCAGAAAACACAGGAAAGAACAGGAAAGCAACAGGGAGCAGCATGCATGGCTGACCAATGGCGAAGCAGGGAGGCGATCATTTGTCAAATACAGTTGAAAAGGATAGTTTTATTTTTCAAAGTTAGAAGTTGTATTGGTAGCATCGGAAAATTATGTTTTTATAGCTTGCACTTATAGTCTGATACTGGTCTTTATTGTGTGGAATTTTCTTTATGGTTCTCTATTGATTGTGTGACCCCTGGTGTCTTTCTCTGACTGGGAAACAACACCAGCTTGACAACACTATGTTTTGGCTTGCATTTTGTATGATTTGAACTCTATTGGATAGTTATTTGTTTAGAATCTTAGATATTATGTTTAAGACCTTTATAACACACTTAATATGTACCTCCCAGTTTGCATTTTGAACATTCATGAATATACTGGTCTGATTAAGCCTCTTTTTGTCATTGTTGAATAGTTCACAGCGACAATTTTCTTTCTTGACACGTAATGTCTTTTGTCCGGCAGGAATTATGATAGGAATGCTTTTTCCACTTAATAATCTAGAATGGTTATTCTGATTTACCACTAAGTGTAATAACTATTCAACTCCATAGGCATTCTTCAGATTCATGACCCTCCTTTTCTTTCTTATTATCTTTGTACATGCATGGCTGATGTGCTTGTGGGTCATTTGTGTGCATATACTTTATTTTGTAAGGAATTTAATGTTTGCTTTTGTTATTCATGCTCGCTTTAAGCAAATTTATCTCACACTGGAAGATTTACCAAGACTTCCATAGGCTGTTCTAGATGCCTTCACCCTCTTGCAGGCCATCATTAACAGAGATAACAAGCTAATATCTACCAGCTCTGGCACTGGAATGCTGCCTAACTTCACACCTGTACAGAAGAAGCCTAGACAAACACAAGAAACATTGTAGACAAAAGGGTTAAGTGCCAAATGCAACCTGGATGAATTACAGAAAACACAGGAAGGAACAGGAAAGCAACAGGAAACAGCATCCATGGCTGATCAATGGCAAAGCAGGGAGGCGATCATTTGTCAAATACAGTCTAAAAGGATAATTTTATTTATCAAATTAAGAAGTTTTATTGGACCTTGGTAGCATTGGAAAATTGTCTTTCAATAGCTTGTGTTTCCTGTCTGATACTGGTCTCTGTTGTGTGGAATTTTCTTTATAGTTGTTGTGTGGAACCTGGTGTCTTTCTCCATCTGGGCAGCAACACCAGCTTGACCACACTATGTGTTGGCCTGCACTTTGTATGATTTCAACTCTATTGAAAGTTATTAACTTATTTGTCTAGATATTATGTTTTAGACCTTTATAACACATGTAATATGTGCTTCCCAGTTTTCATTTTGATCATGCATGAATATACAGGTCCTATTAACCTACTTTTTGTTACTGTTGAATTGCTTACAACAACAATTTCCTTTCTTGACACGAGCTCTTTTTTGTCTGGTAGGAGTGATGATAAGAATGACTTTTCTACTTCAATAATCTAGAATGTTTATTCTGATTTACCACCAAGTGCAATAACTGTTCATCTCCTTAGGCATTCTTCAGATTCACGACCCTGCTTTTCTTTCTTATTATCTTCATGCATGAATGGTTGATGTGCTTCTAGGTAGTTTGTGTGCATAAATTGTACGTTGTAGGGAATTTGATGTTTGCTTTTGTTATTCATGCCCGTTTTAAGTAAATTTATCTTATATTGATCGTTTGTACCCAATGAATTACCTCAGGGTCGTGGAACAGTGGTGACTGGACGTATCGAGCAGGGGACTATTAAAGTTGGGGAGGATGTTGAAGTCTTAGGGCTGAGAGAGGTATGCATCTATACATGAAATTAGTATTGGTTTCCAGGTTGTGAGGTTTTTGGCATCATTGCTGAAATTTTATTGTTACTACAGGGTGCTCCGACAAAGACTACTGTTACTGGTGTGGAGATGTTTAAGAAGATACTTGATCGTGGTGAGGTATGTTGGTCGAACGCATGATTTTACACTGTAATTTGTTCACTTTCTTTGCATTGATGGCAGACTATGATTGAGTGACCACTGTTACAGGCTGGAGACAATGTGGGTCTCCTTGTACGTGGCTTGAAGCGTGATGATGTAGAACGAGGGCAGGTGATTCATCAAGGCAAATTGTTGGTTTTGTTTGGGAACTGTTTACATAGGATAGCTTCGCTGATGTTTGTATGGTCAAATACCATGCAGGTTGTGAGCAAACCTGGTGCTATTAAAGCATACAAAAGGTTTGAAGCAGAGATATATGTCCTTACAAAGGACGAAGGAGGTCGCCATACGGCCTTTTTCTCAAATTACCGGCCACAATTCTATCTCAGGACAGCAGATGTGACTGGTAAAGTTGAATTACCGGAGCACGTCAAGATGGTAATGCCTGGTGACAATGTCACTGCAATATTTGAACTTATAACACCTGTACCTGTTGAACCAGGTATGTTGAATCTTCCTTGGCATGCTCATTGTGACATTTAAATGAAAATTCAGGCTTCAAGGCTGCTTCCATCTCATTATTGATTTGGTGTGCAGGACAACGCTTTGCTCTAAGGGAAGGAGGGCGGACTGTTGGTGCAGGTGTAATTTCAAAGGTCTTTAGCTAAACAATATGAATAGTTTAATGAAAGAGGTTTTTCTTTTCTCATATTTTATTGAGAGGAGTTTTGAAGGAAACGGCCATTGGTAAGAAGCAAGAAAGGTTAGAATGTCTTCGAAAATAAACATTCAGGCAAACCAGTCTTGTAGTACTTGTGAAGAAATTTTTTGGTTCTAATTGGTTTCCATTATTTTTTGAATTTTCACTCTTTGAAGGGGTGAATTCCAGCTAGCCACCAGGTTATAAAATCAAGCCAAAATAGAATCAAGTCATTGTTTCTTTGCCTGTGGTTTTGATCAGTACACAGGATATTGGTCTGTGTACACAGGGGCATGAATGCTTCTGTTTTTGGGATTACAAAATGCATTTAGTATGATTTATTTTTCCCAACATGCTCTGTTCTTGTTTTTTGTTGGATGAGAATCCTTCAAAGTTTGTTTGATTTCCTTGGAGAATTTGCAATCCCTTTAGCTTGCATTTTCAAAAACTTAAGGTGGGATGAAAAATTGTTGGTAAGTGCATGCTTGTGTTTGCCTCCATAAAAAATGAGTGGCTGAGAAATGTTTTCAACCTTTTGCTTAGATTGCTATTAGAATCCACAGGATCTTCTAGTTTGGTTGAATTGGTGTTCTTTTTTTAACACAGCCACGTGTACAACCACTGTCTATGGGATTGCTGTTCCAAAAGAATAGTTTGCTCCATTACTCAAAGGGTTCCAATATAATATACTTTTTCAGCATAAATTTTAAATAGTAGTATGCCTGATGAAGGGGATCCAACTTTCCGCCTGTGCATATGATTTGCAGATGCCATTTGATATCATTGCTCTATCTTTCCATTACATGAAATCTTGTACTGTTTTTTTTTTGGAAAAAAATTCTATACTTTGGTCATGCTAACAAAATGATGCATCATACAATCATACGTTACTTGGACGGAACAGAGAACTGCAAGTTTTCCCCTCCAAACATAGGTGAGAAGAGCCAAAATGTGTGCTTTGAGAGTGTGCAATTATCTTCTAAAATTCCCTATTCTAGCATTATGCTGATTGGCTAAATCTCATGTTCAAGTCTACAAGTCTGTAAGTGTAACATGGTAGCATTGCCAGGCAGCACCTTTTCCACAGGAATGAGATGACTGTTAGGCATATGGTTTCCCCATATGTTCTTTCCTACATGTCTAACTCATCCACTTGTCCCCGAATATGGTCTTTATTAACTCTAATACTAGTAATTAACTGGGACACCTTTGCTTGGATGATAGTTTGGATAGTAATCTATCATTTATGAAGGTACAGCCAGTATTTTTGTATTTTTATTGTCAAAGATGCATGATTCTATTAAGAAAATTCAAGATGTCATGCCAAGTGTCTAGTTGGGAACTTAACATAAATAATTCTGCAATTATTCAAATACGAATGTATTCTACAGTTGCAAATTAGCATATTATAAGATGGCACATTATTAGAATCATTGGTTGGATCTGATGATCTAGAGACAATTCTATGTATTTGGTGAATTGACTCTTCATATGAGCTTGCAAGGCTGAAGGATCATTGGTGAGTTAGTTTCTAAAAGGTAAAATAATGAATTGAGGAATACCTTTGTTAGAGAATTGTCTCAAGTGACCTATCAAGCGAAATGTTGCGTGCATGGTTAACAGAAATGCACACATTTGACTGGCTTACATTTTCAAATAATAATTAAATGGAAGCAATTCGAACATCTCAAATGACTTTTCAAGAGGTATTTGAGTAGCAATGTAGAAGACTCTTGTTGAGGAACTGCATTTTAAAATTTTAATTTGATAATTTTATAAGTGTGGCTGACAATCCTATGAGGCTATGCATACCCTTCAAAAGATATTAACATTAGCATAGATCCATCTTAACCCTGGATCTATCTACAACAGGCCTGCTGATCCATGCCAAAACATACAAAAAAGAGGACAGGCTTGCCGTGCCTGCTTACTTCTTGAGCTGATCTTCTTGCTCTGGCTTCTCTTCTTCTATTATGGTCCCTTGACCCAGAATAGAAGAATTGATTTTATAGAGTTTTTTCTGGACTTTGAAATGGTATTTTTCCAGCGCTTTTGAGGTGGCATAGAGCTTGCCTCATTGAATCATCAATTGTCTATGGATCTCATTCATCTGTTCCTCAATTCTGTCCAGTTGAGACATCTCAGCTTCCGACCCAGAGCTGGAGCTGCTGGGACATCTCAGCGTCTGACTCAATGCTGGAGTTACTATGTCCAGGACTTGGAGGGTTCTTGTCATGGCCTTTGGGAGGCCTCGAGTGCACCATTTCAGTAAGTAGAATTTCGCTAAACCATACAAGCAAAGGCAATGAAAGGAGAACTGGATACTCTGTTTCTCTGTCCCTTCCTGCTTGTTTTATAATCGATCTCCGTCACTCTCCAGTAGCCTTTCGTGATCTGAAGGGGTCTGGGTGATGTGATCAGATGGGCATCTGCAGTGAGCTTTAAGCATGAGGGATAAACCAAATCCAATACTCGCGCTGCTGCTGCAATGAGGGGATGAATTTTCCATGCTTTCCTCAGTGAAATGACTGGTGCAAAATGTTTTTTTTT
>JZKD02S0873859.1:139085-174751 GCA_000966675.3 Picea glauca | reverse complement strand
AAACACCGCTGTAGCATATGATGAAACAGTGCTGAAACTGAATTTGGCATTTAAATTTAGTAGAAAATTCAGTGAGACTGAAACTGGGTGGGATTTTGAAAAATTAACAAACAATAATGCAACATTTTCCATATTTCATGTATTACCTCCCATATTTCCATGTAGTCATTTTCCACATTGTTAAAGGATTTTGCAATAACTTTCTTACAATGATCCATGCCCTCATAAATAATGGAAGTACTAATAATATAAAGTATTTCAAAGATATTTAATATATATTTTAAAGATTTTACTAATATTTTAATGAAGGTGGGATATATATATAATTAAATATTGCAAAATAGAAACATGGTAGATAATCTTTCTTGAGTTTTATATGTCCAATATAATAATTAATCTTTCTTAACTTTTATATATCCAATGTAACAATTATCAACATAGATCCATCTTAAACTCGGATTAGATCTATCATTAATACCTTAACATTTTCTCACACTCTGCTGTAGAACAATCATTGACTAACTCCCAATTACATTAAAATAAAAAATTAAAGTAAAACTCTAACCTGCATAAATGGATCCATTTTTAATCATCCAACCATTAGAGATGAAAAATAAAAATTGCAATAAAATTTTCATTTAAGCAATTTTTCATCCATAGAATTCCAGCAGATACGAGGCGATCTAAGTGCTAAGTAGTCAACCCAAACTTAATATTTGGAACGTCGACAATCGAGGGAGTTGAGCCATCGGCCAAATCTAGAACATTTCGAATCAATAATCCTTGGGAAGGCCGTGATGAAGCTAATGATAAAGTCATTTGAGATAAGCGACTCATAATTCAGTCATTAGGTCATCGGAAAAATCCAGCGAAAGAAGCAAACATTTCTATGGAAGTAGGTATAGCTTAATCCTGTAAATCAATTATGTTGAAATCTCAATTTTGCATTGTTTGTTTAAATAGTGTTTTTGAGTGTATAAATGGATTCAACATTCTCAAAAACTTCTAAAACATCCAAAATATGTGATCTCAACCATTTAAATCTACAATTTCATCCATCCTTATAAATTTCTGACAAATTTTAAACAAAACACATCAAAAAAATAAAAAAAAATAAAAATAAAAATGTAAAACGTTTACACTACAAATCTGTGGATCATGTGTGGGTCATTGGCGTTTGTGAAAAGTTTTTTCAAAGCCAAATATTAGGAACACTCTGAGAGCGCTTGAGCTGCAATCTATTCTAGAAATCCGGTGCAACCTACAACCTATTCGTCTGTCTGGGTGAAACATCAGGCGAAACATCATGAATGACTTAGAACGGAACTTAAATCGAGATCGGCCCAGCAGGTCTATTGCTAACAATATTCGAACTTAATGCAAAAGCGCCTGTTGGGAAAATCACCAGTGGTCATTTGAAAAACTTCAAAACGCTTGAATTATGAAGTGGTTGGGGTGTTGGCCAACTTTAAGTTGCAGCTCAAAATCATTCAAATGGAACACTCTGATATCCTCACAGTATGAAGAACACATCTCATTTGAAATACAATACATGATAATGCAAAGGCTTGGTTCATCGAGCTTGTTCAAAACACCATTGTTTGGTGTTATTTTTGAATGGAAGACACCAACGAGGCTTGATGATAAAGTCTTCAACCCATCGGGTGTCTTTCATGAAGCTGAAGCAGTCATTGAAGACTCAAAAGTTATATGGAAAATGAAAGATCAGTCCAGGAAAAAGGAAAAAGAACACAAGTAAATGCTTCAACTAAGTCATTGAAAACTTATTAATCATATCCCAATCTATATCACTTAGCTAATTAAAAAGTGTAAAAAGGAATATGACCAGCTTAATGGAAATTGGAACCAAGGGCAAGGAAACAATTCAAACTAACCTTTATAATCAAGAGCATGTACCAAAACAAAAAGCGAGACCGTTACTTTCCTATGGAATTGTTGAGGGCTCAAAATAATGAGGAGAGTTTTGTTTTATTGCAATGTGATAATACGAGACTATTTGATGAACGCTAAGACCTAAAGACTCCTAATGATAACTAGCTTTTTACAATTGGCCAAAAAAGAGTCTATCTTAAGTAGATTCAATAAAAAAAACCTTTTATCAAGAAATTTAGAAGTAGTAAATGTGAATTTAAGGCTTACTTTACAAAACATCAGAATTCACTTTGCAAATTTTTTTAGTCTTGTTACTAGTTTATGTGAGAAACACCATGAACAAATTGATATCTAGATTTTGAGTATTAATGAGATGTAGTTTATGTGAGAAATATTATGAACAAATTGATATCTAGATTTTGAGTATTAATGAGATGGGAGAAACATGTGATCTTCACCATTAAAAGTTAATGAATGGTTAATGGTGGTTTGTTAGGGCAATGAAAGTGGGTGGTTAATAAAGCCTCCACCAAGGTTTAATCCTTACCAAGTGACATGATATTGCTCGTGCTCGCACCTGTAGATGTGCTCCAATTCACACCACAATGGTTGGGGCCAAGTATGAATCCTCGAGGAGTTTGGCAGAATAGATACCTCCCACTCATAGATGCTTAGACAAAGGTAACCAAATTGAATGTTGTTAATGGTTTCCCCCATAATGCTAAATTTGGATGCATTTGCCTCATTGTGATAAAAGGAAACCAATTCAAAAAAATCATCATGAATGAATTAGGGGAGAAGGAAAATATGATTAAAACTATACAAAATGATATGCAATGGTTTTTTGATACAACGGTTTTTCATGCATTGTTGGTTACTTAAGGGAAGACTTTATGTTATAACAAGATTTGCCTCACCCCATGCAACTTGCTCAGAAGGCCTTTCCATTTCCCTATGCAGACTCGAAGTTCCCTTTTGCACTTCCCAGAGCCAAAAAATCATATTTTTCCACATATACCCACCCTACAAGTTAGACAACATGCGTATACGCAGGTTGCACCACTACAACCCATATACATCGAGTTTTGTGCTCAAAATTAAAAATTGTGTTGGGTTTCCATGTCACATCACGAGATCCATGATCCTTGACCTTCCATATAATGGAAATGTTCCGACTTGGCCCTTTGGTTCCATTTGAAGGCTATAAATTGAGCCATATCAATGCCATGGAAGAGGAGATAATTCAAATTTTGAGAGCAAAGTAACTCTTGAAAAATTAATCACTTCATATTGAGTCTACATCCCTTTGTCTTTTAAAGTCTGAACACATTGTTCAACCCCCAAGCTCTTCCCTCTTTGATGAAAAACCTCATTATCTCTCTTATATGAGCTTGCCTTTGGTGGAGGATTGAAGTGGTGGAGGCCTAGTTGGAAGGGACTTAGTTTCTCGGTTCCGAGATGTGCTGACACAGAAGTTTGTCACTTGTATACTTCAGCTGATCATATTTTAATAGAAATACTCTTTTCTTGTCCAATTAATATCTTGCAAATATTTGAATTGTTATTCCATGGGCATATTTGTTATGAAAGTTGATGGATTATGTTATTATATGTGCTAACAATATATATTATCAACATATGATTGCGTATCTTAGCTATTGAGGACAAGTTGCAGGTATACAACTTTGAGTCAAGTGCTCAATGATGGTCTTCTTCAAACGTCCGGACGAGGTAGGCTCTTTATCTTGTCTTGTTAGCATTTTTCATTTATATAGCATACTTGGGATTATAGTTGATTTCTACAGTCATTCCGTATGTTGTGGTTTACCCCTTTCCATAGAGTGATTTTCCTCATAACACTTCCCACAAGTTTAAGAAGCATACTAAAGGATTTGGTTTCAAATTGCTTCCCCAATGGGTTACACCACTGATGGACTTGGTAAGCATGGACAAAGAATTTTCACTCCTTTTATTCTTGAGATGAGACTAATATGTCATTGCAACATGCAAATTCCCTTGATCTGTCAACCAATTTTGTTTTATAGGACCAAATCCTACATCGTCTGATGAATCATATGTGTCAACACTTGATTTTACTTCCCATGAACCAAATCCCTTTTTATCTTGTACCAGATTCTTCACCATCTGCATCTCAACCATATAGGCATCCTAATCATTATGATCAAAGGAATTCTTTCTCTCTCCATCTTGGTATTGAATTTTTTTATTGGTATACTCATAGTTCTTACAAATCTTCAATTAAGAAGTATTATAAATGGTAAAATCATGCATCAATACCAATTATTGGGATTCATTGTGGTTGTATTAATGATTTATCATGGTGTCGTTTTATATCATATTTGAGGAATTCATATCAACTTGTTTCATCTATTGAATAGTGGTACAATCCTCATTGCTATTTTTGTTCTATTGACCCTAGTAACAATCTCTACAATCATTAATCTTCATGGCATCCTTTATTTGTTGCTTATTTTGTCATGTGTGCACTTCATGATGAGAAGACCATCCTATCATATGTGGCATTTGAAGCACTTGTTGAGCCTTTTGACCATCTTGAGTGCAAGGCCAAGTCCTTGGTTTTCTTGCTTGGATTAATCTTGTTGACCTTCAACATTCTTGCCTTACTAGCATCTTCATTGGATCACTTTCAAGTTGCTCTTTTCCATCTATAATGACATTTTTTAAAAATTGCTCTTTGGAAATGTTATTGGATATAAGTTTCTTGCTCATACCACTTGTGCATATTCTCTTTCAAACTTGGATTCGAACTTCCTTTTGTTTTCTTTATTGATTTCAAAGAGTTTGGCATGGATTTGTCTTTGATGACTATAGTTTTGAAGTAAGACTCTTTGTTTGTTTTGTTAGTTATGAAGATATTTTTGGAGGCTGCAATGTTGTCGATTGTTTCTCCATTGTGATCTTGTATGCACCTTGTGATGGTTCAGATGTTGTCACCACTATATTCCTTATTGATTTAAAAATTATTGGGGGTAATTGTAAAGTTAACTTGGCCAAAAAAAATACTACCACTGCTTTCCCAAGTGAATATTAAAGGGGGTGTCAAGATGTAATCTTTACTTAGTCAAATGCATGCTTAATTTATCTAAACCTTTAGTGACCAACATGTGGTCTAGTTGTCATATTTTTCACCTTTGCTTCCTTTGTTTCCAAATCAAGATTAATGTGGGAAGGTGGTGTTATGGTGGTTAATATCGACTTTGTGATCCATTGGTGGTCATTAAAATTATTTATGACTCACCCTTAATAGCAGGTTATAAAGCACATTTGGATTTACCTCATTTATAAAACATCATTTATGCTTCTCTTTATGTATTAATTTATTTATTTGGGTATCAAGGATACCCATAATATCATTGTGTTCTAGGTTGTTCATTTGACAAGTGTGTGAATATTCATTTCCCTGTAGCATTTATGTTTTATTTCAACAACAAAAATAAGGAAAATTAAATCTATGTCAATAACATCATCTAGAAGATCTTAGTTGCAAAATATTACTCTTGCAATTCCATCAATCCTTGGAAGATAAACAATGCAAGACTTGGAGATAATATTCTCTCTATGAGAGCCTTTTCTTATAGAAAAATACTGAATCAAACCTCACCAAGCAAAGAAACCTCTTTGATTAGAGAAATGTATCATTCCGAGGCCATTAGAGTTAATAGATCCCTTTGATAGACATAAGAAGGAGCACATGAAGGAAGGGTTTGAAACCCTAAAATTTAGATGATCCAAAAACACTATTTCAGCAACCCTTAGGGGAGATTCCACTAGCCAATAGTATCACAAAACATTTGATTAACCAAAAAAAATTATGCTACCAAGCAATTCTCTAGATCAAAATACTAAAAACTGGGCCTTCCTTGGAATCCTTAAAATGAAGAAACATGAAAAGCCTACAAAAATATGATTCTTAAACACTTCTAGATCATCATTTTAGTGATCCCTCAAATATGGGTGAAACCACATGGCAAGTTATGAACTAGGGTTCATCCCATGGTGCCATAATTTCATTGAATGAAAAGACACATTAATGGAGTCGTCAGATGAGATCAAGGCTCATCAAAGGATGGAAAGAGGAAAATAAGGAAAGGTGGGTTCTGGGAAGGTGAAGTTGCCAAAAGAACTTTAAGGGGAGATCATTAAGGGTGGAAGGGGAACATCATTTAAATGGAGTCGCCAGGAAATCTAGGGAAATGATTTGGGATATCTTTCCAAAGTGTCGTTAGGGCTTAGAAGAGGATTCAAAATCCTCCCTGACAACGACGCCAAAAAAATGTTATCACACAAGTTGTAGGTTGGGAAAAACCCAACCCAAAACACAATATGGAAACAACTAAGAGAACACCTACCCACTTTCACCTTATATAGGTATTCCCATCACTTTAGAGGTGAAGTGATCACCTCAATGGGGGGAATCTCGGGAGACCCTAAGGGGAAATGAGACAGAAAGTGAGATGATGAAATGAATGCGTCTATAGGTCAAGTTGCTAGATGGAAGAAGGTTTGATACTGAGTCTCAAGAGTGTTTTAAGGTTTCCACATCCTTGGGTACATGGTGAAAGTGTTTGTACCTACCCGAGACATAAGAAAAGGCAATTGTTTGAGCTATATGTTAGGAGGACAAACAAGTTAAGCTTGCTGCCCCTAATTTCAGCAATCAACAAAAATACATATTAGTGAACAAATTATTATTAGATATGCTAAATAAGTGTCAAAAGTCTAGATAATGATACAAGAGCTAAGCTAGATATGACTAGTACAACTCAAGATTGAAAGATCAAGACTTTAGAACAAATGTAAGGCTGTTATAAACAAGTTTTGTAGAGATTATTTATTAGAAATATGTCTGTATAAAACAAGATGTTACATAAAAAAATCAGCCACCAAAACTTGCAAATAATCCACCCAAAAAGTGTGCTAGAACTAGTAGACTATAGGGGCAAATTACTAGCAACTTTTGATGGTTGAAAAGAGAGTTATTTAGAAATTTGTTTAGGGTTTTATGCAGCCCTAATGGTTCTATATTAAAGTTGTAGAAGCAGCAAGAACCACTTGGAGAAACAATATTCCTTTGTGGGCTTAGCAATCTTAGAACACAAATAACATATTCCAACTTAGACAATCTCAATATCTCAATTTTTTTATGATTACCAATGCAATAATTTATTTCTCCAATGCATGAATATTAGTGTCTTTCTATTTGGTAAATGGAGTCTCTTGATTAAACAAGTTGGATGAGTTACTTCCTTGGGGTTGTGAGCCCTTTTACTCCCCAAGGAAAACCCTAACCAACAAGGAAAACCTAGGAGGGTGTAAGCCCTTTTACTCATCCTAGTATCCTTTGCACCAAAAATTATTTCAAACAATTATAATGGATTTGGAGGGGTTATATTCCTTATACTCCCCAATAAATAATCACATTAACATTACAACTGAGAAAAGAGAGCAATAAACATGAAATCCTTACCTAGTTGAAGCATTAACAAGATGAAACCCTAGTTCACCAAGCAATTCCACCATAAAGAAAGAAATAAGCCTTCAAGAGAGCTAGTGAATAACCCATCCATGTAATAGCAAAGATAAACAATCACAATATAATGTAACCAAGAGAGATAAAGAGAGTTTCCCAAGTTGGGCACAAATTTGAGCCAATGTAGTCTTCTCACAATGGGAGAGCTATGATGAAATGAGATACAAATGATCTCTATTTATACAAAATGTTCTAAACATAGTTTGTACACAAAACTTAGGGTAAAATGCACGATAATGGGTCAACAACTCTTATTTTTCCCCTTTACAAAATAAATATTATTTAATTCATTTTTTTGCACATAAGAGAAACCCTAAAAACATGACATCACCCTCTTTTTGGGCAACGTTTCACACATTTGGTCAAGTCATTGAGTTGGAAAAGGAAAGGCAGGGCCTCCAAAGGAAAATATTCTTCAACCAAGACATTTCTTCCACGATCATGGGCCTCTTCCTTCAAAACGTACCAAGTGTCCATCATCACCACCAAAACCTAGCCGTAGGTGACATCAAGCCTAAAAAAGGTGACATTTTTCCCCTTCCAAGAAATTCGTTTGGCATGTAGTGGATGTGAAAGATCCTCCAAGGTGTCCTCTAGGCCATCCAAAGACATGTCATCGTCATTCAGAGTGTGGGCCCTTGGCATCCAACCTGTGGGATTCAAGCCCCATGGAAGCCCAAGCTAGGCTTGTTCTTCCAGAACTGTCCACGAGCTAGGTCATGCAAAGACAAATGGATATGTCCTCCAAGGATATCAATTCAAATGCATCATGATAAGTAAATAAAATCAACAAAAGAGCCATCTAAGCATGTACATACAAACCACCTCATCAAAATAAACCAATGCTCAAATACCCTATGCATTTTTCCAAGTTTAGGTACAAGAGGGTTGAAAAAACAACCTATTGGGTGAACGATACCTCAAGTTTAGGGGTGTTTACCAAGGGGATCTATTTATAAGTCACGTGGATGAGGTGTCATGGATGGGGGAAAAACTTCTGGGCATGGGGTTCATGATATATAAGGGGTTGTAGTGTATCGTTTATGGGTGCCTTTGTAGAGGGTGTGTTTCAACTTTGTTTTCAATGCATCCTTTTTCCAATCCCATTCATTTCCATTAATTAATTAAGGTCCAAACGCTAGGTACTCCCTAAAGTGAATTGATTAGCTTGGGGGAAATACTAAAGTGTCACTTTAAGGGATAAGTACACATAGTTCCATGGGGGTATAGTTTGTATTGTAACGCACTTTGTGTAAATCCCCAATCAAGTGGGAAATTTATGTTATGTGTTTGCTTTTGAAAGTATTTGATTTTTTAGGAGATGCATTTCATTGCTCTCAAGACCTCTTTGGGAAAGCATATGAAGGGTTTATAATTAGGATTTTGTATTTTTCCAGCTACAAGCCTCTAGGACTTCAACCCATTCTTCCCATGAAATGAGGGACAACCCCTTCTTGGGTCAGTATACCTGAAAATACCAAAAGGTAAGGAGATGAGGGGATTAAGCATGGAAGGTGGAAAGTATGGTTGAGAATGGCATGATGAATTGTCAAGAGGGAATCCCAGTAGTAAACCTATCCTAAAGGGTGACCCACTTACTAGGGAGAAATGTCAATGACCAAAGTGAAACAAGGAAAAAAGCATAATGTCCAAGCAAATTTTACATAATAAAAAACAGTAATATATGTGACCAACTCAAATGCCTCAAATATTGAAATGACACTCACCATAATACCTGGCTTGTACCTCATGGAGCAAGACCCAATGTCTTCTGGAAGCCAACTGATGTGGTGGATACCATTGTGATGAACTTGGAGTTGTGGTGGTGGAGCAGGTCTCCATCTGTGCAAGTGGACAATGTTGGTCATGCTATCTCTTGGTACTCCATGTATGCAACTTGAGGGCCTCGAGACATCATCTCCTTAGTTATCCCTAGGTGTTGGGGATAACATCTGGCTCCTACTTGGGGACATGTACTCGTCGTAGAGTACATGAGAACCACAACATCTCCAGGTGGACCTATGCCTACACTGAAACATGACATAATAAAATATAAGGTTGTTATATAACCCTTCGTCCATATATATCAAAACAAAAAATGAAAACTACTTCTAGAAAAGAAAATTTTAGTGTTTTTTCAAAAAATTCTAAAATAAACATGAAATCAATATGCAAGTAGAGAAAAAATAAATATGAAATGCAACTAAACTACCATGAGAAATCAAGATGCAAATGTTGGAAATCGAAATTACCTACCTACTTACCTGGGGCCCTAGACACCTGAAGATTAGGTGATAGGTGATGTCATGTGAATTCATACAACCAGTGCAACCATCTGTCCATCACTTCATCAAGGTATCTTCCCCTGTTCTTAATCATTTGAAACAACAAAGATAAGTCCAATACATAATAATCATGAGCATAAATAGACATATAATCAATCATGAAATAAAACTCATGGAGATGGGTGGGAGGGGTGGAATATTGCTGAAAAGAGTAGCTGCAATCTTGATCATCCCGTAAATCATGCCAGAAAGGATAGCCACAAACTCGATCAATCCATCTCTGAAGAGGGATATCATATGTAGACAATGGCTCATCTTCATATTCGTTAGTAGGATCACTACTTCCTAAAGAATGAGAAGATATGAGAGATCTCAAGAAGACCTCATGATTTCACTGAGAAGAAGGAATGAGGTAAGGGACATGCTCAAGACTAGAGAAAGAAAAACATGGCCTCTTCATCTACGAATCCTTGTAGAAATCCCCAATATGAAAATACGTTTTATTTGTAGAGTGAGCCTATGATTACTCTAGGATGGCCACATCTTTGTGTTATATAAAATTGAGGATGAACGTGGCTGAAATTCCTCATAGAACAAGTCTTCATCCCCAAAAGGATCTGCATTACAACTCCCAGGAGATGGTCGAAAATAATCCTGAAAAATGTTGTTTCGGGTCATCCTCGAATGGAAAAAACAAATCTGTAATAATTACATCGTTAAGATGCCAAACTTTTGAATATTACATAAATGAAGACCAGTCCTCTGAAGATGATACCTCAACCCCCTTTACCTGAGAGCTACCCTCAATGTCATAAATGAGGTCTCTATAAACAATGAGGCGACCAAAGTCCCATGTGCATATCCCGGTTGTTGATGGGTCCTAGATCCCATTAGTTCAATAGAAGGAACCAAACCCACCACCTAGGCCCAATTAGACTTTGAAATGTTTAATGGTGAAATGGTTCTCCAGATCTTGTGATCTGGCCAATTAATCGATGGGATTTACGTTTTCTTGTGAAGGCCTCTCCTTCGATTTGGACTTTCTCTTTTTTGTATTTTCTCTTAGGTGGGACCGATATGAGATGTAAGCTGGTATAAACCAACTTGGGGACAAACATGATTAAGTTTAACTATTTGAGAAGAGGTTGAGCTTGGGATAACCCTCTACTCAAGCATGTAAACAACAATTCTATACCACATGCCTAGTACTAATACATTTACCATGTGAGCATCCAATTACTGTCTGAGATACTAATTATTAGAAAGAAAACACACATGCGATAAGATAATGGCAAGAAAAATAATTCACCTACTCTAATCATCCATCACATAATAACACAACGATTCATCTTCATCATTAAAGAAAAGAACTGTAAAAAATTGCATCAGATAACTTAATAATAGATTTAATAGCTCTTACTCATTACAACATCCATTCATGGAACAAGATAGGAAATAGTTCTTCTCCACGTCCAATCACACATGCATTTGATGAAAATATAACTTGTCTCTGGTCTAGAAGGACTTCTCAATTAAGGGTAGCTCCAAAATAATTATTAACAAACTAGAAAAGAGAGTTTCTTGCAACAACCATCAACCTCTAACTAATTGGTCGATGCTCTTATTTACAACATAAAATTAACTAAAAATAATGGCTAAAGTGCAGTTAAACAAAAAAAAACTCGCCACGTGACATTCTCTCCTAACAGTTTTCCAACAGTCATCTCAAGATATCACTTTAAAAGGATGACTCTTCTCATACTCCGACCAAATGATGAACAACTCCTCGCAGGTGTTGGCATATGGGAACCTGTGTTGTTCCATCGGGGCTGCGTAAATTTCTCTTATCTCTATCGCATGTGCCCAATACTTAACTAAACTGGCACTCAACTGTTGCAGCATGGCCCAAGATTTGATCGAGTGTTCCATAAACCGTCACACCTAACCCGACTCTCTTGTGTCTGTCACCTTTGCTATTTCTTCAGCCCACGATGAATTTTTCTCGGTGTGCGATGTGACCATGTTGCGCAAGTTGTCGAAGTCATCTGGTCTGCCGAAATTGGGGAGTCCGATATTCTTCATCACTTTGTTGATTTTTCTGTCCCAGTCTCTCTCGGATTTCTTGGTGAGGTTACTGATGCATTTTTGCTCAATACTCGAAGGCATCTTTCCTGCAATCAAAATTAAAACCGTTTAGTGATTGAGTATAGAACACCACTTGTCAAAATATATGTATAAAGTGTAAGCGTGAAGAATCCAGACTGGTGCATACCTATAAAGCTTGCTACCTAGTTTTTTGATACTTACATGATCTCTGCAACCCCTCAAATTGCTTGCACCGCTTCTGTTAGTGCCGCCATATTTTCTCTAGTTAGATTGGGTTACATCCGCGTGCCACAAAATGAAAGATCAGGTATGAAAAAATATGAGTGTTGAAGTCATGCCAGTGGCTGGTTGGCCCTTGGAGACGGGAAAGGATGTTAGAGCCAAACATGTGCTGATAGGATGAGTATGTTCCAAAAGAATCGAGTCTTGTCATAAGGGAAGTCGTTAGGCGCTTCAGGTCGAGGCAAGTTGTGCAAACAAAGGTCGCATCAACAAGTGCATCAACCATCATCAGCTCATCATGAAGGCTCGAGAATTGAAAACTGAGGTGATCATACCACACACCCTCTACAAATCTTATCGGTTTCATATCAAACGCCCCAGAACATACTTGTTGCGCGGATGTGCCACAGACAATTTTTTAGTTTGCTTCAAAACATCACGTCGACATGAATCTAGTGTTCCCTGGCACATTTCCACTCAACACCTGCTCTATTATAAATTATGAATGTTTTGCATGTGTTCTACTCACCATCCAAACTTATGCATTGTTGGTAATTCGCCCCATGAGCCCATTTCGATCAAATTTTTTCACTTTGGGCCCTTGTCAGGTTCCCCACTCAAAAGACAGATACGCTATCGCACCATGGAAACTCCTCAAAACACAATACAGGGTGTGTAAAGCAGCCGAAATGCCAGGATTGAGCCCCAAAACGCCAGGTATTCATTCTTACTTGCAGCGGGCATTCCTGAGGCTTCAAAGGGAGGTTCCTACCTACGCGTGGAAACGATGGTGTTGCCCCATGCGAAGGCTGAAGTGGAAGAAGTTGCGTCGGAAGGATGAACGTTGGAATCCATGCCTTCCCAACAGCAGATACCCTGGAGAAGAGGAAGGCTAAGGAAGAATAAGGAATCTTGTGAAAATCAAAACCCGATCGAGTCGTGCATAAGATCGGCCGCCGAGGCATTACTTATGGATGCTATCTAGCTATAGCCTATTGAAACCACAAGTTGGGGAAGCAGGAGAAGAACGAGAAGGAAATATGCCTAAGGTTCTAATGTTCAAGAGCCAACTCAACAGCTGGATAAGGCACAACTCGTCATTGCTGAACTCTACTAGGAAAATAGAGAATTAAGACGACAATTGGCGGAAAATACCCTTGAGGTGTCAGCATCACAAGGTCATGAAGGGAACGTAACATGGCTCAAAAGACAGCTTCGGGAAGCACAAGATACAATCATGCAGCAACGTGAAGCACAAAGGGTGTCATAAGAAAAGAAAATGGAAACATCTCAGGGAGCACGAAGTAGCCGAGGAGAAAGTCCCTGTGCAGAGGAGGCATGATTGACAAGTTCTATTTTGTATTCTCAGACGTGGCACAAAATCTTGATAGTTTTCCCTTTTGAAAATTTTCATGTTCTTAATGTAAACTAGGTTGGTTGGCCAAAAGGTGTAGACAATATCTCTTGTCTGTAATCAGAGCTTGATGGGGATCTAATATAAAGTCTTGAAAATTTTAACGAAAGGATTCTGGTGGTAGTGCATCTACTATGTTCTTTGTCTAAATTTTCTTGTAAGTTAGCCCCAAAATTATACTTAGTGGTGCTTCGAGTTACTTTGTATTTTCATTGATATCCTTCTGCGAAAATCCTTCGACGTCGATCGATTTCATCGTATGGTGCTGACGTGGCACTACTGGCTCGGGATACATGGCACTAAAGACCTGGGACTTAGCTCGCGGGTATTGGGCGGACTCGGGACTTTGTTCAAGTTGTGTGCTCTAATCTAAACTTGGGACTTTCGATGCTGAAAAAGTATTGAGGATCGGCCTTCGGTGATAAACCTATCGCGCAGTTTCCTTTAGGTTAGCGTCCTCAAAAACTTGCGATGCCGGAAACGTTTGGGAGTCGGCGATCAGAGAATTTTTTTAGCAAAGTCTGGATGTTCATCGCAATCTGATTTTCTCCGATTTTTCTCAGCGTGTCAAGTATCAGCCATCGATGATATCATTTCTTTCTTCGTTCAACGTTTACTCTTTTATCCTTTTATCGATGTCGAAGGGAATCGGTTGTCGGTGATATCCTTGGGTGATGCTTGTCACAAAAGAAACTCCCTTTTGCTGATGCCGACGAAGATCAGTGCTCGACGACCTCGGTTTTTCTCGAGTGATTTTATTTCATCTTCAACTCTTCCTGATGCTGAATTTTGAGGGCGTCGGGGAAATATTTTGGTTGTTGATTCTTCAATTAAATGTTAGTCTTTTAATTTATGGGTTTTCACATGTTCAAGCAAACTTGGATAGACTTAAATGAGAAACAAAAATGATAAGTAAAGGCAACATTTTTCATTCTGAAGTCGAATTAGACAGTGAAAATGATCATGTGGTGACCAAAAAGTAAAATTTGACATAGAATTTTTAGGTTGTGTTGAGTGCTCAACAAATGGCAACTCACTGGGCGAAAGCATAATCTCTGTTCTTCCTTCAGGATCGACTGATGTGAAAGCTGGTGGAGAAATTAACTGGTTTTAAATCAAAGCTTCTTTTATCCTTGCATTTGAAATTCTTCGGTTGATGCTTTCGGGTTTTCCTGTGGGGTTTTTAAACCTTTATTCCTCTGTTTCCTGTAACCCTGACTCATGCCCTCTTTGACAAAAATCTAGTAAAGCATTCATTGGCATGGAGCCTTTATTTACCTTTACTCACTTTCTATGGTGTTGCTCTGCTGCCAGCGAGCGTCCATAGCCCTGACGGAGTCACCCCGACATCACAGACCTTGCTTCGCTGCCAGTGAGTGTCCATAGCCCCGACGAAGATATCTGCATACTCTCTCCTACTGTTCACTCATTTGATAAAGTCAATTTATTTTGGTAGAATGCCTTGAGCGAATGGGAGAGGATGACGTTTGTTTATTTGCAAAGTGAGATGGTTAAGGTGAATCCTTTGCTAGATTTTCCTTTGGGGTTCATGTAGTCCTTTTCAGCTTACCAAATTTCCTTTAAGGTTTCACCCGACCACACTTCTACATTTCTCCAAAGTTGTTCATTTGCGTAGGTTAGAGGAGCCCTCGAAACAACTGTAGGTTCCTTAGTGTTTCTTGTGTTGTACGTGAGCGATGAATTAGGAGCATAGTTCACTATGTCGCTTGATTTGAGGTCAACCATTGTATTGCTGATCACAACCTTCAAAAGTGAGGAAAAAAAAAAAAAAGTAATTCGGAATTAACCTAGCTGAAACAAAACTCATGAAACACGCACACAAAAAAAATATTTTTTTTTTAATGGAAATATTATTTTAGGGCTTGGCCATTTACTGGGAGGGCGTCGGGTTCTCCCCTCATATTCTATAACCGATAAGTTCCTACCCTAATCTTCTCAGCCACTTGGAAAGGTCCAAGCCATAGATTTTGAAACTTAGAATGTTTTCCTTTAGGTTCATTTACTCTGTCCCATTTTAGGACTAGGTCTCCTACTTCAAAATTATTCTCTTTAGCCTTATGCTTGTTAAACCATATTTTAACTATCTGTTGGTGGGATATGAATTTTGACTTATCTTTTTCCCTTTCTTCTTCTCGCATGAGCAGAGTGTCAATTCTTTGTTGTATGACTGATGAAGGTTGTCCTCTAGAATCTTGGGCTAGTTGAAGAGATGGAAGATAAAGCTTGTTCGGGAGAATGGGTTCCTGTCTGTATACCAGAAAGTACGGGGAATTTCCTATAGCTTACTTGGGTGTGACCCTATCGGTCCATAAAGCATTATGGAGTAGATTATGCTAATTTCTCTGATTGTCTGCAACCATTTTCTTCAATATCCTCACTAGGTTCTTATTAGTTGATTCTGCCACTCCGTTTCCCTATGGGTAGTAATTTACAGAGTATCTAATTATGATTCCTTTGTCTAGGGTAAACTCTCTTAATAGGGTGGAAGAAAATTAAGCTGCATTATTAAAAACCAGGACAAAAGGGACACCAAACCTTGTGATCAGTTGTTGTTCTATGAATTGGATTACCACCTTCTCGTTTACATGAGTCAGAGGGATGGCCTCTGCCCATTTTGTGAAATAATAGGTGGCAGTAAGTATGTACCTATGTTGTTTTGAAGAACTTGGTGTGATTTCCCCTATGATATCTAACTCCCATTGCTCAAAAGGCCTAGAAATAGTCACAGGTTGGAGGGAACTACTGCTCTCTTTTCTCTCCTGACGTTTATTTGACAAGTTTTACAGTTTCTAGCGTAGGCGTGAGCATCCTTGAACAAAGTGGGCCAATAATAGCCAACTCTCAGTATCTTATGAGTGGTGGTGTTTCCTGCAAAATTTCCACTGGCAGGGCCATCATGGAGTTCCTTCAGAACTTTGTTCGCATCTTCACATTTGAGAGATCTTAAAATCACCCCATCATAATTAACTCATAAGAGTACTGAATTTATGAGGTGATATTGTGCAGATTTTAACCTGAGAGCTCTCCTTTCCATGGGATTTAGGTCTTCTGGGCAAGTCCCATGGTGTAGGAGACAAGTCAGCTTCTCGTACCAAGAGTCTTGTCTTGGGGAAATGTATGAAACTTCACCACACCATAATTCCATTTCATTCTCCCATCCAGAATCTTCATTTACTTGGTCCTGGGATTCAGCTGCAAGTTTGCACAACCCTTTCCCTTTAACTAGTTTGGTAAGTTTTATATCTAGATCAAATTCTTGGACTACTGCCATCCAGTTCCCTCTTCTTTCCCCCATCTCTTGTTGAGTGAACAAGGATCGAACCGCAGGGCGAGGAACAATTAATTTGGTGTGGTTCTTGAGGATGCAAGATCTGAAGTGTTTCATTGCCTTATATACCGTATAAGCCTATTTTTCAATAGCAGAATAATTAAGTTCGACTCCTTGGAGATTAGTGCTCATGAAAGACACGAGCCTCATTGTTGTCATCATCCTTTTGAGTCAATACTGCAGCTAACGACTGGTCGGAGGCGAAAGTATAGAGGAAGAAATCTCTATTGAAATCGAGAATTCGTAACATGGTGGTTTGGGATATAGAAATTTTAATATTGTTGAAAGAATCCTTTCGTTCATCAGCCCACTTAAATTCAACATCTTTGCGGATCATTTTTTGTAGCGGTCTGACAGTCTCGACGAAATCTGGTGTGAATTTTCTTACAAAATTAATTTTCCCAAAGAAGGATTGCATTGTCTTTTTGTTGTGACGTAATGAGATTTGAGTTATAGCTTTGAATCACTCAGGGTCTATGGAATTCCAGTTTGGGATATAATATGACCTAATAGCTTTCCTTCTTTCACACCAAATATAGTGTTCTTAGGGTTTAAAGATATATAGTATTTTCTACACCTTTTGAAAATACAGGTTAAGTGTTGGATGTGCTCCTCTCTCTTCTTCGAATACACAGTCACATCATCTATATACACTACCACACACTTGTTTATCAACCCTCGAAACACTACGTCCATAGCCATTTGGAAGGTTTCCCTTGCGTTGATTAACACAAAGGGCATACATTTGTAAGCGAAAGTTCCCCACTTGGTTCGGAAGGTAGTTTTCAAACATTCTTCCTCTGAAACCAGAACTTGGTTGTAACCTAAGAAACCATACAGTAGAGAGAAAATCTTAGAACCGGACACGGTCTGCAAGATTTTCTCCATCGGTGGGACTAGGTAGTTGTCCTTTTCTGGAACTCTGTTGAGGTTCCTAAAATCTACGCATAAGTGGATTTCTCTAGAATTTTTCCTCACCGGAACCAAATTTTCTACCCATGCGGAATGTCTTACCTGGAAGATAATTGTGGCATCTAACAATTTCTTTAACTCCTGACACATGAGAGGCTCCAGGGAAGGGTGATACTTCTAGAGTTTCTATTGGAAGGGTTTCACTTCAGGTTTTAATGGTATAGTGTGTTGAGTGATACATGTATCATAAGTTTTCAAATCTCGGTAGGACCATGCAAAGACATCTTGATATTGTCTGAACAATTTGAGATAAGACTTCCTTTCCTCCTTAGATATAGTCTTACCGAGATTTGTATTCTTTGGGTTTTTTGAGTTTTTGAGGTTTATAGTTTCATGCATGGGACAAGAACTACCATTCTTCGCATTTTTGGGCCCCTTAAATCGTTCCTTTAGGTCAAAAATATTTTCTAAGTTAGCTATCCCCTTTGGGATTGTGTGAGACTTCGATTTGTTAGTCGGTTGACCTATCCGAAGATCAACTTACATTGATTGTTCCTGGAATACTTCATCGTTGATAGCTAAGTCCTTGAAATTATCTTGGTTAGTCAGAAAGTTTATGATCTGTTCATCTCCTTCAAAGACCTTCCATTTGGAAATGTTGTTAGGCACCGATGGTTTGTAGAGTAGTTCCACTGTGATTCCCATAGCAAAGAGCATAAGAAAGGATGTTCTTTGCTATGGGAATCACAGTGATATTGAAGGCTTCAAAATGATCTATTAACCTATGCACTTCCTATTGATAATTCTTTAGGTGCGGGGAATTGCAATGTATAATATTCCTTACTTGTTTAATGATAATCTCAGAATCCTAGAAAACCTTCAATTCTTTGATGTTTAAGTTTATGGATTTCTTTTACCCTTGTACTAGAGCTTCATACTCGTTAGTGTTATTTGTGCATTCGAATTCTAGCCTAAAAGACATGAAATGTCATTTTCCATTCAGATTAATGAGGATAAACCCTGATCCCGACCCTTCCTGTGATTTAGATCCATAAAAGTATATGGTCCAAATGTGTGTGCAAGGTGTGTCGGCTTCTCGTTCCCTATCACTTTCCTCTTTTCCTCCTTCTAGCTCTGTGATTTCTAACGCAGGTTCTTGGAAGAAGAGGGTTTCCTCTGCCACTGTCGGCAACTCCTCTTGAAAAACCATTTTGGAGTTTTGAGTGAGAGGGACATCAGATGGAAGAGGGGATAAGTTCCCAAAATAGGAATCACAGGAATAATTTCCTAGCACAGGGAAATCTGTCGATGAGGGTTCATTTAGGGTTTCTAGATCAGTGACCGTATGTTTTAGATATATTTCCCTATCAATTTTGATCATGTTCTTGTGCCCCTTTAATGGTAGCCAAAGGTGTGCCCGGTCTGTACTAAAGTATTCATTTAACTTCTCAGACCAATATCGGCTTAACAATAATCCATAAGCTTCTGGTATGTCTACTATAATGGTGTCAATCACTTGCACAAACTTAGGATGTGTGGCTATTCTGATAATTACATCTTTAAGTTCTCCCATGACTTTCACTTGGGTCATGTTTAGTTGTATTACATGTTTATCACTCTTGAGAGGGACTGCGTTTAGTTTTTTACAGATAGATAGTGGCATAACGTTAGAGGATGCCCCTGAATCAACCAAACAGTTATAGAGGTTCTTGTTGAAGACTTCAAATGTTAAAAGGAAAGGTGTGACAAAAGGTCTTCCCTTCTTATCTTCAGAAGAAGTGTTCATAGTTGGTTTATTCCCTAGGTCCATGGGGATTAGATTTCTTCTTGGGTCAGTGTCCTTCGTAGGATTTTATACTGATTTCAAAGCTTGTAATAGGAAGTCCTTTTGTTGAGGGATCCTACAAATGTCCAGAACTAATATATTAGCCTTTAACTTCTTCAAATATTCAAATACATTGTATTCCATCTTGGGCGATTCTGGGTATGGATGCTTATAGGGTTCTTACAGGGAGAAAAAGGTGCTTTCAGGTGATCGAGGGCTGTATTTCCCCCTGAGGTTTGGATAGTAGCAATATCTTTTGAGATAGGTGGACCCTTACTGGGCGTTTGCATAACTTAGACCTCTACGAGAGGTTCTTGGGATTCACACAAGTCATCGGAAGGCATTATTAGGTCAGGATCCCATATCAACATGGTTGTATCTTCTGGTGGATCAATCTCTTCCTGATCAACAACATTCATAACTGACCCGCTTGGTTGTTCAGTGAGGGAGACTTCGTCAAGAAACTGATTGGCCATCAAATTCATGGCATGCACCCATCGAGGGTAGTCTCTTTCAGAGTGGTTTTCTTGGTGATAAGTACAGAAAGAATCAGATGATACATTTCCCAATTTGATATTTAAGTTAGCTGGGGGAGGTTCAATTGCTTTGAATGACGGGTTTGTTTTAAAGAAAGGCTTATAGGGCCTTTGGGCTTGGTTTCCTTCCCCTACGTTTCTCTTCATGTCTATGATCTTGTTTGATAATTTCTTAACCATGCGTTGTAGGTCTTCTATGTATCCATTACCCTTTTCGGGAGCTTGTTCTGCTTGTTTCCCTAGTGGTCTAGTCAAAAGGAGTCCTCTCCTAGGGGGAGGTTGGACTTATTTTTTAACTAACGAGACTTGGCCTTCCTTACATCCCTTCATTTGGAACTCTATCATTTTGGCTTCTTCAAAATTCTCAGCCAGGGTTCGTTTGGAAGCCCTCTTCACAAACATGGAAATAGAAGCTGGGAGGGCGTTAGCATATACTTTGATTTGTAACTCCTGAGTTGGTTTAGCTTCAGGTTGAAATTTGTTGAAAATAGTTTTGAATATTTGATTGAAATCTTTAACCTTCTCTTTTGGACTCATGGTGGTTGCGAACAATTCAACCATCAAAGCTCTTGTAGTGGTTTCTTCGGCAAATTTATCTAGAAAATCCTTTTGAAACTTTGTCCAACTAGTTATGGATCCTATAGGTAGGTTAAAATACCATGTGGAGGATGAATTCTCAAAAGTGTAGGGGAATAACCTGCAAACTACGTCTTCATGTTGGACATTCATAAGTCTAATCACTAATATAAATTTCTTGATATGATCTTCAGGCAATCCTGATGTCTCGGGATCAAACTTAGGAAGTAACTTCTCTGGATGTCGAGGAAGGTTATGTACTCGCCTTAGGATGGCCAAAGAATCTCTAGCCAACCAAGGTTAGTTGTTCTAAGGTGGGTTTCCCCTTTCTTCGTCATGTTTGTTGTTGTCTTCCATATCTTTGGATTCCAAGTTAAACTCCTCTTCTTTAGAAAAATCGTTTGGTTTAGAGACGTTGTCGGCTGGCATTTCAGGGATGAGATTAAGAGGATGTTCGATTTTGGTAATTTTGAAATCTATTAGGTCTTCTACTGTGTGCACAAAAACCTCGTCGGGGGTATTGACCACTGGTCTACTTATTTTTTGTCTTCGAGGAAGTATCAGAGCTAAAGACAATGCACCGATCTATCGGGCATATTCTCTTGTGAATCTTCTGAATTGATTTAATTCTTCGTGAGGAAGAGCGTAAGGTATATCAAGGAACAAGCGTTCTTCCTCGGGCTGTGGTGAGTCACTCATTTCGGAAGTACTCAAAGTGTGTGGGTTGTCTTGGGAATGACTAGCCATGCATGTGGGCTATTTTGAATCTATAGGCTGTCTGAAATATTATATGAAATATGTATTCAATCATTCATTATTTAGGCCCTCCTTCTAGTGCCAATTCTGTTGATGGGTCCTATATCCCTTTAGTTCAACAACAGGAACCAAACCCGCCACTGAGTCCCAATTAGACTCTGCAACGTTTAATGGTGGAATGGTTCTCTAGATCTTGCGATCCAACCAATTAATCAATGAGCTTTACGTTTTCTTGTGAAGGCCTCTCCTTCGGTTTGGACTTTCTCTTTTTTGTATTTTCTCTTGGGTGAGATCGATATGAGATGTAAGCCAGTATACACCAACTTGGGGACAAACAATATTAAGTTTAACTACTGGAGAAGAGGACGAGCTTGGGATAACCCGCTACTCAAGCATGCAGACAACAATTCTATACCACAGGCCTAGTACTAATACGTTTACCTTGTGAGCATCCAATTACTGTATGAGATACTAATTATTAGAAAGAAAACACACACGCGATAAGATAATGGAAAGAAAAATAATTCACCTACTCTAATCATCCATCACATAATAACACAATAATTCATCTTCATCATTAAAGAAAAGAACTGCAAAACATTGCATTATATAACTTAACAATAGATTTAATAGCTCTTACTCGTTACAACATCCATTCATGGAACAAGATAGGAAATATTTCTTCTCCACGTCCATTCACACATGCATTTGATGAAAATATAACTTGTTTGTGGTCCAGAAGGACTTCTCAATTAAGGGTAGCTCCAAAATAATTCTTAACAAACCAGAAAAAAGAGTTTCTTGCAACAACCATCGACCTCTAACTAATTGGTCAATGCTCTTATTTATAACATAAAATTAACTAAAAATAATGGCTAAAGTGTAGTTAAACAAAACAAAACTCGCCATGTGGCATTCTCTCGTAACAGTTTTCCAACAATCATCTCAAGATATCACTTTAAAAGGATGAATCTTCTCATACTCCGACCAACTGATGAACAACTCCTCGCATGTGTTGGCATATGGGAGCCTGTGTTGTTCCATTGGGGCTGCGTAAATTTCTCTTATCTCTATCGCATGTGACCGAAACTTAACTGAACTGGCACTCAACTGTTGCAACATGGCCCTAGATTTGATCGGGTGTTCCATAAACCATCACACCTGACCCAACTCTCTTGTGTCTGTCACCTTTTCTATTTCTTCAGCCCACAATGAATTTTTCTCAGTGTGTGATGTGACCATGTCACACAAGTCGTCAAAGTCATTTGGTGTGCTGAACTCGGGGAGTCTGATATCCTTCATCACTTTGTTGATTTTTCTATCCTAGTCTCTCTCAGATTTCTTGGTGAGGTTACTGAGCCATTTTTTCTCAATACTCAGAGGCATCTTTCCTGCAATTAAAATTAAAATCATTTAGCGATTGAGTATAGAACACCACTTGTCAAAATATATGTATAAAGTGTAAGCATGAAGAATCCAGACTGGTGCATACCTGTAAATCTTGCTACCTGTTTTTTTGATAATTACATGATCTCTGCAACCCCTCGAATTGCTTGCACCGCTTCTGTTAGCACCATCATATTTTCTCCAGTTAGAGTGGGTTAAATCTTTGCCACAACATGAAATATCATGTATGGAACAATATTAGCATTGAAGTCACGCCAGTGGCCGGTTGGCCCTTGAAGTCGGGAAAGGATGTCAGAGCCAAACATGCACTAATAGGATGAGTATGTTCCAAAAGAATCGGGTCCTCTCATAAGGGAAGTCGTTAGATGCTACAGGTCGAGGAAAGTTGTGCAAACAGAGGTCGCATCAGTAAGTGCATCAACCATCATCAACTCATCATGAAGGCTGGGTAATTGAAAATTGAGGTGATCGTACCACACACCCTCTGCAACTCCTATCGGTTGCATCTCACACACCCCATAACATACTCGTTGCGCGGATGTGCCATAGACAATTTTTTAGTTTGCTTCAAAACATCACGTCGCCAGGAATCCGATGTTCCCTGACACATTTCCACTCGACACCTGCTCTGTTATAAATTATGGATTTTCTACATGTGTTCTACTCACCAGCCGAGCTTATGCACTGTTGGTAATTTTCCCCACAAGCCCAGTCCGATCAATTTTTTTTTCTTTGGGACCTTGTCAAGTTCCCCACTCAAAATATAGATATGTTATCACACCATGGGAACTCCTCAAAACACAAGACGAGGCGTGTGAAGCAGCTAAAACACTAGGCTTGAGCCCCAAAACACCTGGGATTCGTTCTTACTCGTAGCGGGAATTCCTGAGGCTTCAAAGGGAGGTTCCTACCTACACATGGAAACGATGGTGTTGCCCCATGCAGAGGCCGAAGTGGAAGAAGTTGAGCTAGAAGGACGAACGTTGGAAGCCATGCCTTCCCAACAACAAATACCCTGGAGAAGAGGAAGGCCAAGGAAGACTAAGGAAGCCCGTGAAAACCAAAACCCGATCAAGTCATGCGCAATATCGACCACCAAGGCATTACTTATGCGCGCTATCTGGCTAGCCCTGTCGAAACCACAAGTCGAGGAAGCGAGAGAAGAATGAGAAGGAAAGATACCTTGGGTTCTAACGTTTGAGAGAAAAATCAACAGCTGTAGAAGGCACAACTCGCTATTGCTAAACTCTACTAGGAAAATAAAGAATTAAGATGATAATTGGCGGAAAATACCCTTGAGGTGTCAGCATCACAAGGTCGTGAAGGGAATGTAACATGGCTCAAAAGACAGCTTCGGGAAGCACAAGATACAATCGTGCAACTGTGTGAAGCATAAAGGGTGTCAGAAGAACATAAAATGAAAACATCTCAGGGAGCACAAAGTAGCTAGGGAGAAAGTCCGTGGACCTTTTCCCCATGCAGAGGATGCATGATTGACGAGTTCTATTTTGTATTCTCAAATGTGGCACAAAATCTTGATAATTTTCCCTTTTGAAAATTTTCATGTTCTTAATGTAAACTGGGTTGGTTAGACAAAAGGTGTAGACAGTTTCTCTTGTATGTAATCGAAGCTTGATGGGGATCTAATATAAATTCTTGAAAATTTTGACGAAAGGATTCTGGTTATAGTGGTTGGATGCATCGTTTCTTCTCTTTGCCCGTGCATCTACTATGTTATTTGTCTAAATTTTCTTGTAAGTTAGCCTTGAAATTGTACTTAGTGGTGTTCTGAGTTACTTTGTATTTTCATTGATATCCTTCTGCAAAAATCCTTCGACGCCGATCGATTTCATCGTACGACACTGACATGGCACTATTGGCTCGGGATACGTGGCACTGAAGACCTGGGACTTATCTCATGGGTATTGGTCGGACTCAGGAATTTGTTCAAGTTGTGCGCTCTAAGATAAACTTGGGACAGTCGATGTCGAAAATGTATCGGGGATCAACCTTTGGTGATAAACCTATCATGCAATTTCCTTTAGGTTAGCGTCCTAAAAAACTCCCGATGCCGGAAATGTTTTGGATTTGGCGATCGAAGATTTTTTTTATCATATTCTAGATGTTCATCACGATCTTATTTTCTTCGATTTTGCTCAGCGTGTCAGGTATTGGCCATCAGTGATATCATTTCTTTCTTCGTTCAACGTTTACTCTTTTATCCTTTTACCGATGCCGAAGGGAATCAGTTGTCGGTGATATCCTTGGGTGATGCTTGTTGCAAAAGAAACTCCCTTCTACCAACGCTGACAAAGATCAGCACTCAACGACCTCAGTTTTTCTCGAGTGATTTTCTTTCATCTTCAATTCTTCCCGATGTCAAATTTTGAGCGTGTCGGGGAAATATTTTGGCTGTCGATTCTTCAACTAAATGTTAGTATTTTAAGTTATGGGTTTTCACATATTCAAGAAAACTTGAAGAGACTTAAATGGGAAACAAAAACTATAAGCAAAGGCAACATTTTTCGTCCCAAAGTCGAATTAGACAGTGCAAAAGATCAAGTGGTGCCCAAAAAGTAAATTTTGACATAGGCTTTTTAGGGTGTGTTGATTTCTCAACACTCATCTGTATGAAAGTGTCTATATGCTTATCAACCATATCCAATGTTTCTTTCATAAGACCATGAGTGTGGTTAAAAATGACCATCTCTTTGTCTTGTGAAAGAAGAGAAGGGGCTAGGGTGGATTCAACTGGATTTCTGAATTCTTTGTCATTGATACTAGTTGCTTCTTCAACTTCATGTGAAGGAAGAGAGAAAGGTTGGACAATCTCACCTTTATCAAGTGGGAGAAAATACAATGATGTCTCAAAAGGTTTACCAACAAGTTGAACCTCATCATAATTCCCTTTTCTCTTCATAGACATGCTCCTCCATCCCTTCTTCATCACAAGAGGTTTGATTCTTAATACAAAGCACTTTGTTCACTTTTCTTCAAAAGGACCTGTCGCATCTACGAGATCCTCTAATACTTATTCACTTCCAAATTCATGGAATAAAGTATCATCAATATATTAAAAAGGGTCACAACTCATCATGTTCTCTTTTTGATGTGCATGAGGAGAAAAAGTATGGATGCCTTCATCAAAAGGAAGGGAAGGTATAAGCACTTCATCTTCATCAAATGTCTTTTCTGGATATTCAACACGAGAAACGTCATGAAGATCTTCTTGGTAACTTTCTTCACATATCTGTCCTTTAAGAATTTCTTCATCCTTAAGGGCTAGTTCTTCGACAGATTTTTGAAATAACTCTTTTACATGATTCATTAGTTCACCAATAGCTTCATTAATATCCTTTTCCATTTCCCTTTGTAAAAGTTCCCTTCTCAAGGCATGGAAAGTTCTGAACGAGGGTTCATCCCATGGTGCCATAATTCCATTGAATGAAAAGACACCTTAATGGATTCGTCAGATCAGATCAAGGCTCATCAAAGGATGGAAAGGGGAAAATAAGGAAAGGTGGGTTCTAAGAAGGCAGAGTCACCAGATAAACTTTAAGGGGATCTCATCAAGGGTGGAAGGGGAACATCGTTTAAGTGGAGTCACCAGGAAATATAGTGAAAGGATTTGGGATAGCTTGCCAAAGTGTCATTAGGGATCAGAAGAGGATTCAAAATCCTCCCCATCAACGACGCCAAAAAAAATGTTATCACCCAAGTTGTAGGTTGGTAAAATCCCAACCCAAACCACAATATGGCTACAACTAAGAGAACACCTACCCAATGTCACCTTATATAGGTATTCCCGTCACTTTAGAGGTGAATTGATCACCTAAAGGGGGGAATCCCAGGTGACCCTAGGGGGAAATAAGACAAAAAGTGAGATGATGAAATGAATGCCCCTATAGGTCAAGTTTCTAGATGGAATAATGTTTGAGAATCAGTCTTGGGAGTGGTTTAAGGTTGCCAACTCCTTGGGTACCATCTGAAAGTGTTTGTACCTACTTGAGACACAAGAAAAAACAATTATACGAGCTATATGTTAGGAGGAAAAGCAAGTTAAGATTGTTGTCCCTAATTGCAGAAGTTAAAAAAAATGTATATTAGTGAACAAATTATTATTATAGCTACTAAATAAGTTTCAAAAGTCAAGATAATGATACAATATCTAAGCTACATATGACTAGTACAACTCAAGATTGAAAGAGCAAGACTTTAGCACACATGTAAGGCTGTTATAAACAAGTGTTGAAGAGATAATTTATCAGCCTTATGGCTGTATCAAAGAAGTTTTTACAGCATAAAAATCAGCCAC
Source organism: Picea glauca (assembly GCA_000966675.3). Classification (NCBI taxonomy): domain Eukaryota; kingdom Viridiplantae; phylum Streptophyta; class Pinopsida; order Pinales; family Pinaceae; genus Picea; species Picea glauca. Next base: position 147,583 of record JZKD02S0873859.1, on the reverse strand, counting down.
CAAAACTTGTAAATAATCCACCCAAAAAGTGCGCTGGAACTAGTAGACTATAGGGGAAAATTACTAGCAACTTTTGATGGTTGAAAAGAGAGTTATTTAGAAATTTGTTTAGGGTTTTTTGAAGCCCTAATGGCTGTAGATTAAAGTTGTAACAACATCAAGAAATACTTGGAGAAACAAAATGCCTTTGTGGCATTAGCAAGCTTAGAACAAAAAGAACATATTCCAACTTAGATGATCTCAATATCTCAAATTTTTACGATTACCAATGCAATAATTTATTTCCTCAATGCATGAATATTAGTGTCTTTATATTGGGTAAATGTATTTTATTCATTAAACAAGTTGGATGAGTTACTTCCTTGGTATTGTAAGCCCTTTTACTCCCCAAGGAAAATCCTAACCAACAAGGAAAACCTAGGAGGGTGTAATCCTTTTTACTCCTCCTAGTATCCTTTGCACCAAAAATTATTTCAAACAATTGTAATGGACTTGGAGGGAGTTGTATGCCCTTATTCTCCCCAAGAAATCATCAAATTAACCTTACAACCAAGAATAGAGAGCAATAAACATGAAATCCTTACCTAGTTGAAGCATTAACAAGATGAAACCCTAGTTCACCAAGAAAATTCCACCATAAAACAAGAAACAAGCCTCCAAGAGAGCTAGCACATCACCCATCCATCCAATATCAAAGATAAACTATAAAAATATAATATAACTAAGAGAGATAAAGAGAGTTTCCCAAGTAGGGCACACATTTCAGCTAATGTAGTCTTCTCACAATGGGAGAGCTATGATGAAATGCGATACAAATGATCTCTATTTATACAAAATGTTCTAAACATAGTTTGTCCACAAAACTTAGGGTAAAACAAAATATGAGGGGTCAACAACCCTTATCTTTCCTATTTACAAAATAAATATTATTTAATATATGTTTTGCACATAAGAGAAACCCTAAAAACATGACGCTGCCCTCTTTTTGGGCAACGTTTGGCACTTTTGGTCAAGTCGTTGAGTTGGAGAAGGAAAGGCTAGGCCTCCAAAGGCCAATAGTATTCAACCAATATGATTCTTCCACGATCATGGCCCTCTTCCTTCAAAACGTGCCAAGTGTCCATCATCACCACCAAAACCTAGCCCTAGGTGATGTTAAGCCCCAAAAAGGTGACGTTTTTCCCCTTCCAAGAAAGTCATTTGGCATTTAGGGGGCGGGGGGGAGATCCTCCAAGGTGTCCTCTATGCCATCCAAAGGCATGCCATCATCATCCAAAGTGTGGACCCTTGACATCCAGCCTGTAGGCTTCAAGCCCCATGGAATCCCAAGCTAGGCTTGTTCTTCCAAAACTATCCACCAACTAGGTCCTGCAAAGACAAATGGATACACCCTCCAAGGATCTAAAGTAAAATGAATCATGATAAATATGTAAAATTAATAAAATATCCATTTAAGTATGTACATCCGAACCACCTCATAAAAATAAACCAATTCTCAAAGACCCTATGCAATTTTCCAAGTTTAGGTATGGGAGGGTTAACAAAATGACCTATTGGGTGAATCATACCTCAAGTTTAGGGGTGTTTCCCAAGGGGACCTATTTATAAGTCACGTGGATGAGGTGTCATGGATGGGGGAAATTTTTTTGGGCATGGGGATCATGACATGCAAGGGGTTGTAGTGTCTCATTTATGGGTGCCTTTGTAGAGGGTGTGTTACACCTTCGTTTTCAATGCATCCTTTTTCCAAGCCCATTCATTGCTAGTAATTAATTAAGGTCCAAACACTAGGTACTCCCCGGGGTGAATCGATTAGCTTGGGGGGCAGTACCAAAGTGTCACTTGAAGGGAGAAGTACACATAGTTCCATGGGGGTATAGTTTAGCTTGTAACACACTTTGTGTAAATCCCCAATCAAGTGGGACATTTATGTTGTGTGTTTTCTTTTGTGGGTATTTGATTTTTTAGGAGAGGCATTTCATTGCTCTCAAGACCTCTTTGGGAGAGAATTTGGAATTTTTACAATTAGGATTTTATTTTTTTCTAGCTACAAGCCTATGGGCCTTCAACCCCTTCTTCCCATGAAATGAGGGACAACCCCTTCTTGGGTCAGTATACCCGAAAATCCCAAAAGGTAAGGAGATGAGGGGATGAAGCATGGAAGGTGGAAAGTAAGGTTGGGAATGGAATGATGACTCATTAAGAGGGCCTCCCAGTGGCAAACCTATCCTCAAGGGTGACCTACTTACTAGGGAGCAATTTCAACCACCAAAGTGAAACAGGGAAAAAAGCATAATGTCTAAGCAAATGTTACATAATCAAAAGAAATAATAGATGTAACAAACTCAAATGCCTAAAATATTGAAATGATACTCACCATAATAGTTGGATTGTACCTCATGGAGCAAGACCTAATGTCTTTCGGAAGCTAGCTGATGTTGTGGATACCGTCGTGATGAAACTGGAGTTGTGGTGGTGGAGCGAGTCACCATCTATGCAACTGGACATTGCTGGTCATGTTATCTCTCAGTACTCCATGTCTGCAACATGAGGGCCTCAAGACATCATCTCTTTAGTTATCCCTAGGAGTTGGGGATAACAAGACCCATTAGGTAGTTAGTGGGTACTTACTTAATGTAAAATGGTCCTTTTTTATTAAATAAAGTCCACTAGGTGGTTGGTACTCATTAATGATGGGACCATAAATAGTTAGATTTTTTCCAGTGAGAAACTATTTATAGAGCTAGGAGGCTATGCAATGTTTTTTCAAGCATTGTAATTGTATTGGAGTTCTTCTCAATAGGAGGTTCCCCCTCAAAGACTCCCGTGAACATTGCTTTCTATTTTTTGTATTATCAAGACACAGGTTGTATTCCATTGGTTCTATTTCATTATCTCTCTTATTTACTTTCCACAATTTATATTTATTGAATTATTGCTCAATAACTACTATTTCTATTGGTTAAGTACATTATAATGCACCCTATATGCAACACCTTTTCCCTAGATCTTTCAAATTAGAAAGGACATATAATTCATGGAATGACTATAGAATGGAAAAAGGATGAATATACTTTATTTTTTAATTTTTGGCTAATCAAAGAAGACAAAGAGTTGAATCACTTCAACTCCCTAGCTTCATTTGTATAAATGTATGCACTTAACTTGGAAAATGGGTTCTTAATTTTGGCAAAAAAAGTTATCTTATAACTAAGACTGAGGCATTATTAGTGATCTTAGTTTATAAAGATGAAGCTATTGTTATGAATATACACTATCCTCATTCCATGAATGACATCTTTGATTTCACTGCGAGTGTGTGCTTTCAACCTATATCTTTGTATTTACTCTTGTCTTTATACAATTTGCTAATTTGGTTTTGAAACAAGGATAGAATTAAAATATGTACATCTACTTTTCATATCTAGTTTGTCTTTGATATTGTATACACTAGCGGTTATTGACTATTAGCTCTTTTGAATCTGTGCAATATCTTGTTTCAATTCCTATTTCCATTTAAACTTGCTCCTAATACTAGGATTTAATTCTTGAATTTACTTTTTTTAAAATCAAAGCAAAACACTACGTAAAAATTATAAGACCTCTAAAATGAATCCAACAACTAGTGCTACAAATTTGAGGTTCCACCAATAAAGGGTGGAGATCACATCTTGATGGTTTAATCTCAATGGAATCATGTGCAGTGATGAGGGTCAAAATCCTATGTCAATAAATTAACACTAGAAGGAGAGATTTCCATTTTATGGATATTAGGAACACAGATCTTGAATTTGAAAAGGCTTAGTGAGTAGCAACCCAAATTGGAATACAATTTGTTTTCGAGTGTTGAAGGTCTTACCCGACCCAAATGCAAACAACTCAATCTTGTTCCTAGATATATCAAAGATCCTTCAGAAACATTTAAATGTTTACTCAAAATTTTAGTAAGCAATAAATAATATCACCTACCATAAACAATTTACCACCACATAGGTGTCAGAGAAGGGCACATAGGGAAACCACTCATGAACACCTTGTAGAAGAATCTACTAACAAACTGCATTGAAAATTTGATACTCTTCCCCTTGAATGTTATGAGCTACTTGAACAAGACATCCATGATTTTATATTACAACCTAATCAACATTTTTATCATAATTCCTTGTAATGTACCCATCTCCATCAGTTAACACATTTGAGGAGGAGGGGCACTTTTTTTTCCTTTCCATTGAATTGAATCCTTAAGGTTTTTTTTAATTAATTTCCTTTCAAAATATACTATTGTTAGATAGTTCGAATATCACATGCTACCCTTCTTCGAAAACTTATTAGGTCCAAATTGAAGATATAACCACTAGGCCATCAACCCACTTCGAAATTGCACTTCGGGCTTGATCTAAAGATCATATTGATTCATCTATTCGAAAGAACACAAATCATATCACACATATAGGCGATTTGGCCTCTTTCAAATAACCCATTGGGAATTTTCAAAAGATGTGCTCGATATGCCATTAGGCCTCTTTTGAAGATCCCACTTCAAAAGATAGAAATAGGGCCATTGGACCCTTTTCAAGTAACCCATTGAGTCTATTCTAAAGATCAAATCAAGGCCTTCTTAAAGAGGATCCCAATGGCTAATAAAGGACATTGGAATTATTTGAATTATATCCTTGATGGAAAATCCATTGGGCTCTTTCAAAAGATGGCCACCCATCACTTTTGAAAGATCTCCCTGATAAGCCACTAGGTCCTTTTGACCACTTTTGAAAGAAATTATCAATAGTCCATTGGGCCCTTTCAAAGGTTCCACTTTGAAGGATGATAGAAATATCATTGGTCCTATTCTAAAGTTATCATCTATCCTCTTTCAAATATGCACTTGACTGACCAAAAAAAAACAAAAAACCATTGAGCACTTTTCAAATAACATCTTTCAAATGCTGTCAATAGACCATTGGGATAATTTGGAAGAACGCCTTTCAAATTATCCTAATAATCCATCAATCCAATTTTAAATAATGACATTTGATTACCCCCTCAATAGGCCATCACGATAATTCAAAAGAATAACTTTTCATTATCCATGATAGGCCTTGGCCCAATTTGAAGGAACACATTTTGAATGCCCATGATAAGCCATCAAGCCTCTTTTGAAGATGCCAATTTGAAATATATAGACTTGGTCATTTAGCTATCTCAAAAGGCCCCATTAGGCCTCTTTTAAAGATGCACCCAATAAAGTAGAAGGTAATCGAGCTAGTTTGAAAGAGCACATTGAGACATTTTTCAAAGATGTGCTTGATGAAAACAAAATAGGCCATCAAGCCCTTTTCAATGTTCTTATTGACTATGAAAATAAAAGGATAGTGGCCACATGTCTTATTTGAAGGAAACACTCGAATGTAAACAATAGGGCTTTATCCCATTTGAATAAATACCGTGAATCAACCAGGGGCCAAACAACCATTGCTAAATGATAATACTTTGAATGCACAAAAGAGATCTAAACTCAATGCAAGTTGTGACTGGCTTCGAATAAAAATTAAACTTAAAAGATTCAAAGGCTCATTCAAAGGATCCCACTTCCCATTGGAATTTCACTTGCGGCCACACCAATATATCAAAGGATTCAAACTTTCCATCATCATCCAACTTTGAGTGTATAAAAACTAAAACTTGAATGAAGAAGGTACTTTGAACCAAATGAATACTAACTTGTCACTTTTGAATTCACCAAGCAAACATTTAAGCCATGTAACAAATATGCATGCAAACGATATATATTCTCCTCAAATTCCATTTGAAATTCACACACAATTTGTTCATGCTTACGCAGTAGAAAATTATATTTAATAAGAAAAATGTGTTAGGTTTTTACGACGTTTCAATCCCATAGTTGGGATCATCTTCAAGAGTTGGCTAAGCTCACCAATTGACAATTTATCTTTTTGTTTAATAAATAATAATAATCCAAATCCCTTGGAATAACACCTACTACCACTGCAAACATTAAAGACACACAACTATCAAAGAATACCATTACACCCAGGATTTACGGAGATCCAAATATAAATAAAGAGAATGTACCGTTGAGGCCAATAATTAAGACTATTGGCTCCCCCACGTACAAGTTAGCAAAATTCCTTGCGAATAAACTTAAATGCATGGTTGGACACACATATTATTTCGTAAAGGACTCCACAAAGATGGTTGAATAAATCAGGGACATGAAAATAGAGGAGGACTTATTAGTGAGCTTCGACGTAGTCTCGTTGTTTACAAAAATTCCAGTCAACGAGGCAATCAAAGTCATTAGGGAATTAATTGAAGAAGACACAACAAAGTTAGTGAAAGTTTGCTTAAATTCCACATATTTTATCTTTCATAAAATTGAAGGTGTGGCAATGGGACCCCCACTATCCTTAGTATTGGCCAATTTATACATGGAAATTTTTGAAAAACAAGCAATTGATTCTTATCCCAAAAAACCGACAATGTGGAAGAGATATGTCGATGGTACATATGTTGTTGGGCCACATGGATGACAGAGCCTAAATGGACTATTCAATCACCTAAATAGCCAATCAGAAAGCATTAAATTTATTATGGAATTATAGGAAAATAATAACATACCTTTTCTAGATGTCCTCATATCCAAGAAAAATAACGACGTGTTATCACATCATGTCTATCGAAAGAAAACACACACAAACCAATATCTGCATGCTAACTTGCACCACCACACAACGCAAAAAGTTTTGGTTATCAACACTCTAGTAACTTAGACAGTTAGAATATCCAATGTTGAGCACACTGAACAAGAATTGAAACACCTAGAAAACATGTTGAAAAGGAATGGTTATAATGAAAAACAATTTAACATGGCAGTCTTAAAAGCATGAAGAGGACCTTGGAACATGAACAATGACAATGAGGAGGGAGGATGAAATACACACCTTCCATATAGTAAATGGACCAAATTAAAAATTGCAAAAAATCTAAGAAAGGGTAATATCAAGGTCTCATTCTCCTCTACCGACACTCTAAGAAAGATGTTGGACCATGCAAAATATACCATAAACCCTAGACTACAAAGCATAGTATACACCTTCCCCATGCTCATGTGAAAAACAATATATTGGTGAGACAACAATATCTTTTCAAATTAGGCTTAAAGAACACCGCACCAACATTAGACATAATCAAAGTACAAAGTCATATCTGGCAGAACACTCCCAAGACTCAGGGCACCACATATGCATTGAGAACATTGAATTCATTTCCAAAATGGAACATTATGGAAAAATGAAGATAAGGGAGGATATAGAAATTGAGTTGAATAAAAATAACCTAAATAGAGATGAAGGATTAAAAATGAGTGAAGCGTGGAAACCCATATTGCATAATCTCAAGAGCAATAATAATAGTCCAAATACATAAGGTCAGCTGCAAAAAAATTCACAAAGATTTGGATTATTGTTATTTATTAAAAAAAAAGATAAATTGCCAATTAGTGAGATTAGAAAACTCCTAAAGATGATCCCAACCATGGGATTGAAATGTCGAGAAAAGTTTCAAAAACCTAATGCAGTTTTCCTATTAATTCTAATTCACACATAAGAAAATACCAACTTAATAAATAAATTATAAATAATAATTCATAACATAGTTGAAGCACTTATCTTTGAATAAGTTAGTCAAAGGAAATTGTCTATGGGTGAATATTTTTTCACCAATTGTAGGAAATCTTTTGTGGATTCCACCCTCAAGCTAGGTTATGAGGCCATCAAGATGAAGGAAATAGAATAAGAAAACTCAGGTCACTCCCAACCCAATTTATCTCGAGCTCCACCAAACTATTCACCACATAAATCTCTAGGAAACCTTCCAATTAGCCCAACCATAATACTCCTTTAACTTCCCTACACAATGCAAGGAAGACATTTCCCTTATTTTCTCAATAGTCCCTTAGGAATCTTCTTCTGTTTGGTGCTCTTTTGTATGTGTAGAATGATTCCAATATGTTGGCTTCCTTTAGGATCAACCCAATAGAGTCATATCTTGGATCTTTAACACTTAATGCCCATCAAGCTATCATCCCATCCTTTATGCTCCTTTGCAACATTCCATCTCTCTTGTTAGATTCACAATCTTCTCTTCCTCAACTCTATCTAGTCACTTACAATTTGAATTTAATCTCTAGCATGGACACACCCACAAGAGAATCCAATGGATGAAAATGATAAATAACTTAGAATCCCCCACCCCACCCCACCCCTCAAATGAACAAGTCAATTCAAATTGCACGATGATACACTCTTCATGACTTGTACTTATGCCCCTGCTCTCCTAACTATGGAAGGTGGACTTCCCCACCAAACACCACCCGCATTCAATGATTAGTGGTTGGGGCTTTTAATAAGGTGCATTGTGAAAATATGAAGGTTAGTTGAATTGAGAAATTCAAGATTATTTATGGCCACTTAGGACTCCCT
>JZKD02S0873859.1:121198-136934 GCA_000966675.3 Picea glauca | reverse complement strand
AAATAAACTAAAATAAATACAACAAACAATCTATGTAAAAAATAAACTAAAATAAATACAACAATCTATGTAAAAACATAAGAAATGACCAGTGACTTCGTTGTTAAAAATAATGTTTCCATTTCTCCTTCAACTTTTGGAGCGCTTACAAAACACAGTGTACTGGTCAAAATCTCAAATATTCTATTCTAGATATACTCAACTCTGTCAATTGAGTTGACAATACAACTGTACATTGTTAAAATAAAAAGCAGCTCAAAATCTCAAATATTCTATTCCAAATATACTCAACTCTCTCAATTGAGTTGACAATACAACTGTACATGGTAAAAAAATGCAGCTTAATTTCATACAATAGATTCCCAAAAACTTTGGAAGCATCTCCAAACCATTACATATTGAAATCCCAAAAACTTTGGAAGCATCTCCAAACCATTACATACTGAAATGACGTGTCAAATTTTGAAAGGAATTTTTGAAGAATCTCTAAAATTTTGGACCGAGGCAGATCTATTTGGAAGAACTTCCAAACTTTCACAGCAAGATTGATCACACCAAGAAACATCAATGTATTGGAGACTTTTTAATTTCCCCAAGGAATCCGGAAGTATCTTCAGTCTTTCGCAACCAGATAGATTGATATATTGGAGATTTGTCAAATTTCCAAAGGAAGTTGGAAGCATCTTCAAACTTTCGCACCAAGACAGATCTATGTGCTGAAGATTTGTTAAATTCTCAAAGGAATTTGGTAGCATCTCCAAACTTTCACAAGAAGACAGACCAATGTGTTGGAGATTTGTTAAATTTGCCAAAGAGTCCGGAAGCATCTTCAAACTTATACAACGAGAGAGATCAATGCGTCGGAGATTTGTCAGATCTCCTAAGGAGTCTGGAAGCATCTTCAAATTTTGACAACAATGTAGACTAATGTGTTCCAGTCTTCTTAAATTCCCAAAGGATTTTGGAAGCATCTCCAAATGTTTGCAACGAGACAGATTGATGCGTTGGAGTTTTTTCAAATTTCCAAAATCCTCTGGGAGCACTTTCAATTTTTGACACCAACAGAGATTTATATCCTGAAGATATGTTAAATTCTGGAAAGAATTTGGGAGCCTCTTCAGACGTTTACAATGAGATAGATTGATGCGTTGGAGATATTTCAAATTCCCGAACTCCATTGGGAGCGTTTCCAGACATTCACACCCAGACAAATTTATGTCTTGAAGATTTGTTAACTTCACGAAGGAAGTTGGGAGAATCTTCAAACTTTCGCACCCAGCCAGATTTATGACTTTGAGATTTGTTAAATACCCAAAGGTATTTGGAAGGCTCTTCAAACTTTTGCACAGAAACAGATCGATCTGTCGGAGTTTTGATAAATCTCCAAAGGAATTTGGCAGACACCGCAATTTGGAGCACCGTTTTAGCTCTAGAAATTTCAAAGAGCTCAGATGACAGAATTCTTCTGGTAACGTTGCTAGATGTATTTGTGTTGGGAGATCTGCCGTCCCCACTACAATCTTTTCGAGGTGCTTCAACTTCCCTAATGACTTTGGAAACTCTAAAAGTGGAGCATCAATATTTAACTCCCGCAACTCCAGAGGTGCCTGCAATGTTCACGATTAAATTGACATAAGAATAATAAAATATACAATAATTCTCATCTGCAAATTACTGCATCTACATCTACCCACCTGAGATTCATGTTTCCACAATCTTTTCAATTCATTACCGGCCACTCGTAAAACCCTTAAATCTTCCATTGGAATCCAGGAAGGCAGCGAGGAACATGGACACGCATTCCAGCATAGCCATATGAGATTTGGTGATTGTACCTGCACCTTAGTCCATATGTATTTTATAAAATCGCCCTCACCTTCAAGAAGTTGAAGTTTACTGATTCCGAACACCTTATGACTGGAACTTTGGTTTAATGGCATTTTAGATTTTGAGCGTAACAGTCCCTTGTCGCAAGTATCTCCCAGGGTAGACCAACGAGCCATCCTGATTCCGCGGACCTGTGTTGATACTTGTTAGTTATTTAAAGACCATTGATAGAGTTTTTTTTTTTAATTTCATGGAAATCAAGGCTGCCTATCATATTGATAGGCATTTTTAGTAAACCTGTTGTAAAATTTATTTTAGTAAACCTGTTAGAAAAACTAAATTTAAGGAAAAACTAAATTTAAGGAATTGCATCTGTTACCACAAAGTCTGCAAATAACAATAACATTATAACAATCAATTTAACTAAACCCTTTAACTAAAAACGATAAAAACTCAACCTTTAACTAAAACCAATGAAAAGATACACATAATACCTTTAACTAACACCACGGATTTCTCTGAACCAAAAACCTTGGAAGTTGTTCATTCAGAGGTTTGCAAATACTAATAACATTACACCAACCAATTAAGTTAAACCCTTAAATTAAAAACAATAAAAAGATACACATAATACACCACAGATTTCTCTGAACCAAAAACCTTGGAAGTTGTTGACACAGAGATTTGCAAATACTAATAACATTAGTACAATCAATTAAGTTAAACCCTTAAATTAAAAACAATAAAAACTCAACCTTTAGCTAAAACCAATGAAAAGATACTGCATAGTACACCACAGATTTCTCTGAACCAAAAATCTTGGAAGTCGTTGACACAGATAAAGAGGTTGGGATCATTTAAGGGATTACACCTGCTGCCATAAAGTCCGCACATAGCAATAACATTACAACAACCGATTTACCAAAACCCTTAGACTAAAAACAATAAAAACTCAACCTTTGCCTATAACCAATGAAAAGATACAGCATAGTACACCACAGATTTCTGTGAACAAAAAACCTTGAAAATTGTTGACACAGATACACAGGTTGGGATCATTTAAGCACAAAAAACCTTGAAAATTGTTGACACAGAGACACAGGTTGGGATCATTTAAGCACTTACAGATGATGGTTGCTCCAACAGATCTTGAAAGTTCTCTATTGTTGCACCCCAAAGACGACGCGGCAGTGATGCTTCAGCAATTTTTCTCCCCAAATCTCTGAAGTGATCATGCATTCGTATCATATTTTTCGAATCTACTTCCACTAGACACCTGTTTTCTAAATTTCGAAACCCCACAAAAGCTTTCCAGCCTGATCCCTTCCATGTTCTTATCCACCTGTTCCTGTCTTCTCCAATAGCAAAACAGGCAACATCTAAGAATATTTGCTGCTCTTCGAAATTGAGGTAGTCATAACTAATTCTAAGAGTCTTCTCTATTTCAGCGGGGAGTACTTGGTCAAGTCCGTTCAATAGGTCTTCCCAGTAAGATATTTCATATTTTCCACAGAGCATAGCTCCAAACACTTTCAACGATAATGGCAATCCATTGCATGCTGTTATAAACTGATCTACAATGTTTTCATACCCCGGTGGTGGATGTGTGTGAAAAAATGCATGCGAGCAGAAAAGCTCTTGGGAGTGTTGTTTACTGAGGCCGGTTAAGTGATATTTTGATGACTGTACAATTCTTGCACTTCTAAAGATATGCTTGTCACAAGACGTAACCAAAATCAAACTCTTAGGGTGAAGGACCTGCTTAATTGGCAAGAAGGCATCCAGTTCATCGGCATGACCTACATCATCTAATATTATTAGTGCCTCGCAATTTGACAGATTGTTTTTGAGTATCTCTAGGCCTTCTTCACAATTCTCAATTTTGATATCTACATGTTTCAAGTCCATAATGAGCTTCCTCTGCAAAGAATGTAGATTCATTGTAGCTGCGTTTTCCCTCACATGAAATAAAAAGGAGGATCTACTGTAATCTGATTTTTTTCGGTTGAAAAATTCCTCGGCCAGCGTTGTCTTACCAACTCCGCCGATGCCGACAATCCCCATAACCTTGGCCTCCACGCGCCGCGGCTTCTTCTCTAACAGCACCATCCTTTCAAATTCTTCTAATTTTTCCACCAAACCATTTGGACATTTTGGCGGTTTCTTTTTCAACACGATTTGCACGACCTTGTCCAATAGCTCCTCTTCGTCCCTGAATATTCGTTAAAGACAAGTGAGAAAAACCTCCCTATGTTGTAGCAATGGACCAATCTAACAAATTAAAACCTAAGTACAAGATCGAACCAATTAAAATCTAAGTACAAGCCTTTAGCCTTTAGCCTTGAGATCCTCACCCATTGCAAGCCTTTAGCTCGATGCCGCTTATATCCGCAACATGAGAAAGAGCGCTTCTCCATTTCTGAATAGTCTCCAAATCGTATCGCTGCTTGTCTTCGTGGTTTCGCAGGGCTTTAGCAAACACCCCATTTTGATCTTTGCCCGTCCTCCTGAGATCAGAAGGCTCAACATGGTAAAAAACGGGAAGAATGAAATCCCCCGAGTCCACCATGAGCCCGAGCTCATTCAAGCACCATTTCGACTCAGCATATGTCTCGGAGAAAATGGCGATATGGACAGAGGCGCTTCTAATAGCAGCCTCTATTTGAGAAATAATAGTGTGCCCAGCCTGCAATTCTGGCCAGTCCAGAAAGACTCGCAAACCACGAGAATTAAGTCTACGGTAGAGAGTGCTGGCTAAGGTGTGTTTAACGTCTGGACCACGATGATTTATGAAGACATCGTAGTCGGCATAAGAAGTCGACGCAGAACAGGTCCTAGAGGAGGAGGACGAAGCAATATCTGTCATTGAAATTGGAATTGGAATTCGGATGGATAGAGATAAGGCGAGGGTGAAATATATTGGTGAGATTGCAAGCAAGGGATAGTGTGGCTTTAAATGAAATGCGTTGTGCCTTCCATTGCCCAAAGAAATAACCTCGGCTTTCCTTCCCCTTTTCTGGTGCCTTACAGACGGTTTCATTGTTTGTGTCTGGATGTGTTCAATAGGTATTGTCTTGTGACATCAGATAATATTATTAGGTACAGATGCTTTTCGTTCTCAATTAATTATTAGGTACATATAGATGCTTTTCGTTCTCAATTAATTATTAGGTACAGATGCTCTTTGTTCTCAATTAGGTACAAACGCCCTTCGTTCTCAATTAGGTACAGATGCTCTTCGTTATTGGGTACGAACATAAATTTGGATGAGCGATAAACATTTTTAAATAGCGTTCTCTAAATGTTTTACAAAATAGTTTTTAGCTGGAAATTTGGATGAGCGATAAACATTTTTAAATTGTTTTTTCTAAATGTTTTAAGAAATAGTTTTTAAGTTGGAATACAGCTATCTAAATTTAGCGTTCTCTAAATGTTTTACAAAATAGTTTTTAGCTGGAAATTTGGATGAGCTATAAACATTTTTAAATTGTTTTTATTAAATGTTTTAAGAAATAGTTTTTAGTTGGAATACAGCTATTTAAATTTGTTATTTCTTGTTGTTCAAAATTCATTTGTGAATGTAGAAATGCATTCAGCACCCTGAAAACTTTTTGAGCTTTTTGTTTATACAAAAATAATCATTCAAATCTGTAAATTTAACAATTTCTAGTTAAATTTTAGACAAATATTCTGAGAAAAAAATTGTCCAAAATTCATTTCATAAAAAATTTAAACTAACACATTTTAAATTTCCATAAAAACTTGTCCTTACACCATCCTGACACTATGAATTTTCTCCAAAACTTCATATTTTTGTACTCTCTTGGGCAGAGACCCATTCCTTTACAAACTTCCAAGCCACTGTCATAAACATATGTATAACACTTCCCAAATTAATATTGGTGAATCTGAATAAATTGATTTTCAAATTACTTTCACTTTATGGATATACATTTTCACTTTATGGATATACATTTTAGTAAAATTTATGAACATTTTTTTTCATTTCAATTATAGTATGGAAGGTAAACTAACCACTTTTGGCAACCTAATCTAATAGAGACACAACAATCTCAATAATACATATGCTTGAAAACTTGACTCGTAACCTCTTGATTGTAAACCAACACTCAAACTAATTTACCCAACTAATTTTTATTTAAAAAAATATTATTTCCTAAATATATTTAATGCTGAAAAATCTAAATAATATTGATTTTTAAATTACTTTAATTAATATTATTTATATCATTATTACGTCGAAAGGCGTATACCTATTGACAATGGGCACAATTAATGATCTTTTAATCTTATTTAACCTTAAACCCTAATCTGATGGCTACGCATTCAAGATGCTGACATATTCTTAGTCATCCTCCAAAATCAATGAGCCAGATTTATTGCTCATAACTTTCTTGCTTTTATGAAGGCATCCGTTAACATGTTTACTTTTTTACATTTACCTAATAATACTTAAAAAATTACTGTAAGCATATATAATTGACACGTTCAAATGATTAAAAATGATTAATATGTATGCATGCCACGTTTATATCACTCCACAATTTTTATGTTAGAACACCATTCGTTTTTGATCCCACGACCTCCACGCATTACCTCCCACATTATGAACATTCCACGACTTGAATCGCCACACCCAATTAAAGGTGAAATGCGCAGAAGACCTCGCCAAGCCCGAGAAAAAGCTCAAGAGTTCCCACAGCTCGGAATCGGCAGTAAAATCATCATATAATAATCGCACATATGTTTTCGTTACAGTGGGAATCGGCGGAACAGTGGGAATCGGCAGTGGGAAATCATCATTATTATAATCGCACATAATCGGCAGTGGGAAATCATCATATAATAATCGCACATATATTTTCGTTACAGTGGGAATCAGCGTTACAGTGGGAATCGGCAGTGGGAAATCATCATTATTATAATCGCAGTTATAATAATCGCACATAAGCAGTGGGAATCGGCAGTAAAATTATCATATAATAATCATCATAAAATCCGTTCCAGCAAAAGCTCCAAAGCAGCAGTCCACAGCTCAAATCGCTATTTTTTATAACGCAATGGTGAATGTTTACGATGTGCCGGCTGAGAAGGTATTATTTTGATCCGAGCATCAAATTTAATGTATTTTTTTTTGGGCCAAAACGAGTGCATCTTTAGTCTTTTTGGCGTTATTTATGTTTGTATTTTAATATGTTAATATAAGGCAAAAGAGAATTAGGGTTTATTTGCAAATGAGATATGCCTTTCGACTTTCATCAGCCACAATTATGTGGCTGTGCTAGTTATATCTTTAAATATCATTATCAACACAAAAACCTAAATATTACTATATTTTCAAGTATTGTTTAACTTTAATTAATTATAAATTTTGTAAAAAATCTATTAACTAATTGATTATTTTAATGATAAATTTTATAGAAAATATGTAAATTATCTTAATGATAAATTTTATAAAAAATATTTTCATTATTTTACTGATAAATTTTCTAAAACCATCTTTATCTACTTGTAAAACCTCTTACCAAAAAAAATATGCATAAAAAAAACACACAGTCAGCTAGATTCTCAGAATCAGTCAAAACGAACGTACCTTATGTTAACCTATCATTAAATGAAATAACCCTGACACGAAATAGTTCTCAATCGCCGATCTTCGTCTTAACGATCTAGTGGCATAGCTTTGTGCAGAGTCATGTTTCATGGTTTTAATTATTTGATGCGCTGAATGGTTCAACCCAAGTGAGGTTTTGTTTTAATTATTTGATGCCGAGGCTGAGGTTATATAACTTAAAATAACTAAGTTTTAATTTTTATTTTTTTTATTTGTAACACTAAATATTATTATATATTATTATAGACCCTTAAAAATGTTATTATATATATAAAAAATTATTATTATATATATGTATGTATATATAAAATAAAAATTACTTTTTTATAATGATTAGGTTTTTATTTTTTATTTTTAACTTTTAGTATATAAAACTAAATATTATTATGATTATTTTAGATCTTTTAAAACGGTTATTATAATTATAATAATAAAATCAAATTTACATTAATATTAAATATTTAAAATAAATTTATAGTCTTATGTTCTATATTTATATTTATCTCTTTCTCCATAATAGCAATATATAATATTTTACCACTTTTAATAATCATGACTCTTCTGCCTTTTTTTTTTTTTACATGATAGTTGTTTCTTAATATATAATATTTTATCACTTTTAATAATCTTGAGAGACTCTTCTGCCTTTTTTTTAACATGACAGTTGTTTGTTTTACTTGTAACATGTTAGTTGTTTATTGAATAGTTAAAAAACACTCGATATCACTCTTTATGACATTCAAATTAATTTTAAATTCTGTTTTATTTGTGACATGTTAGTTGTTTATTGGATAGTTAAAAAACATTAGATATTACTCTTTATGACATTCAAACTAACTTTAAAATTACATAAACTTAATATTTATTATTTGAAGTGATCCAATGTAGAATGTTTGGCACTAATGTAGTGAGCCATTAAATATTTTTTTTCCAACAAGACTTAATGATTTGATACATTGTTTTTTTTCCATTTCTGATTTTTTTCATATTTAATTTTTTTTTTCATTATTTTTTCTATTTTTTTTTTATCTAATGGATACATATTTTATTTTAATTAGAGTCGCCAATTTTAAGATATAATTAAATCTAGAAACATATATTTATTTTTTTACAACCATATAAAATTACAATTAAATTTAAATTAAATTAACAAAATTTCAATAATTTATATTTAATTGTGTTTTAGTAGAAAGATATCTTGTTCTCTTTTCTGATGGAAGTGTTGCCATACTAATAATATTTTCTTCCAGCCTTGTGGACTATTTCACAACAGGGAAAATTCAAAATGGTTGTTCACTTGTAGATCTACCTCAACAAGTATGCATTCTTACACACAAACAAATGAACTTGTTTTGCATTGTTGAATATTCTATCAAAAGTTTGTTACTAACTACCATGCTTTCATCTATTTTAGTGATATGTAGGTGCTATCTCTTAAAGAAGACATTCTCAGTGATCCATAATAGCACTCAAATGTAGGTCATTCTTACATGCCATCAATACAAACAAATGATACACATTCAAAAATACTCCCTATCAAAACTTTAAATGCATACATACATTCATGGACAATCAAAGTTAGGATCATTTCAAAACGTAACCTGCGTAGTATCACAAATTCCAAGGGGGTTGGCCATGTCTTTAGCTTTGATGTTATTGACCAAGAAAATAGTGAAATACACAATGACATGTTTCAATATCCAAACACTATAGTTCCATCCTTCCATCCAAATTGGGAAAGTATACATAATCTCTAAAGGGTTGATCAAACCTACAAATAAAGAATACAACCATTTAGAAAATGATTGGAAAATAACTCTAGATAATACCTCAGTAATAGAACCTTGCCTCAAGGATGGTCATTTAATTGAAAACCATAACTTCAAATTTAATCCTATCAATGAGTTATCATCCCTACCTAACAAATATGTTGTCGATATCCTTGGTGTTGTTATATCTATTAGCCCACCAACGAGTATATTGAGGAAGAATGGAACTAAGACCCAAAAGAGAAGCCTTAAATTGAAGGACATGTCTGGATAATGTTAAGCTTACATTATGGGGGGTATTTTGTAATAAAGATGTCCTACAACAAAATTCTACTTCGAATTCCTTTCCAATCATCATTATAAATGCAGGAAGAACAGGCGATTTCAATAGGAGGTCCATTAGTACAACTTTTACTTCCCATATTTCCATCAATCGTGACCTCAAAGAATGTCATGCTTTAAGAGCTTGGTATGAAAAAGATGATGAACCCCTTAAATTCCACTCCTTATCTACACATGGTGCCTTTGGTGGTCGCCCCTTTGTTTAGAAGACTATTGTTGACATTGAAAAGGAAGGCCTCACACAAGCTCATCAACATCTAGATTTCATTTTGGTCGAGACAAACTTTGCTTCTATGTACAATGCTTGCCCTATTGTTTTTAACAACCACCAATGTAAGAAAAAGGTGACTGCTACTAAAGAGGGAAACTAGCATTGTCAAAGATGCAAGCAAACTTTTGATGAATGTGATTGCAGGTACATGTTCCACTCCAAAATAGAGGACCATACAGGGACAACCAATGTTAGCACATTCCAAGAAGCAACGGAAAACCTTCTTGGAATCCATGCTAGGAAACTATATGCATTCATAGAGGAGGAGAACAATATTAAAACTGCAGAAATTTTTGGCAACTTGTTCTTTAATAAATATATCTTCAAAATGTTAATACACAAAAACACATTTGACAATGACACACAAGTCCAATCCATTGTTACTGCATCGGAAAAAATCGACTCCAAGATAGAGGGAAACAAATATACCAATAACTACAAATTTTCCTACGGAGTAAACAACCTTGGTATGTTTCATATTCTGAAACTGCTTAACATAATTCCTTACCTTTTTGTGTACAACATATGTTAGACATCACTTTTGTAATCTTGAATATTTCATACATGCACTTTTATTCCAAAAGCACTTAACATAATTATTTTTTTTATATACGACTATGTGAGGCATTTATTTTTGTAGCTCATATATTTCATAAATATATAATCCATTCCAACACGTATTTTTCTTCGAAATGACAAACTATTTATTCTATGTTTTAATGCTTCTATGTGATTTAGCTATGTAAGAATGAAAGAAATACATGTTAATGAATATCATTATCTTTAAAAAAAAATAATTGTTTTAGTATATTCTTAAACTTTGTTTAAGGAGTATATTACCATTACTATGTACTATTTTGTTCTTACCGAGGATTATAAGGTATTTTTATACTTTATTTAAATTATATATTAATATTGCTATATATTGTGTTAAGGACTATATTACCATTACTATGTACTATTTTGTTCTTACCGAGGATTATAACGTATCTTTATTTAAATTATATATTAATATTTCTATATATTGTGTTTGTATACACTTTTTTTTGTTTCTTTTCTATCTGTATTTATTTTTTTTTCTTATAATTTTTAATTTTGCTTATATCATTATAATTTTTATTTTTTTTAACTAATGTCTACTGTGAATGTTTATTTATGTATGTTAATATAAGTATTTTCAAATATTCAAAATTCCTTTCAAACAAACACTAATATTTATTATAAATTGACTGTTCTCTTTGTACAAAAACATGGTCAAATTGCAATCCAAAGTATAAAAAAGCTCAGAGATCCATCGGTTCAATTGGATAGATATCATAGTCTCCACAACAAACACCTCAAAAAATTACTCCAGTTGGCCAAAAAGTCCATGGAATCATTCAAAACCAAAATATGTTCCCTACAGTTTCATCTACTCTAAAAGAAATCCATGTTCACCCAACAAAGACCATTATGCAACCAAACACTATATCATAAACTTCAACAATAAACCCATCTTTACCATTTCTATAAGAAAATATTGACAACAACGTTCCTTTCTTTAATGACTCCCTTACCTTCTCGAACCTCAACTTCAATTTAACCAACCAAATCAATAGTAGTACATCTACCCCAAATGTACTAAAAAATGAGAAGTGTCGCAAACAATATGTGCATCAGAAAGATGAACTAATCAACATAGACAACTTACATGATCCAAGGAAAAGAATCTTCAAATGGAATTCCCCATTGGCTAACAAGTTCATGAAATCATTCCAAGCCAACATATGTTCCCTATAGTTTTGCCTGCTCTAAAATAAATCTATGTTCACCCAACAAAGACCATTATGCAACCCAACAATATATCATCAACTTCAACAATAAACCCATCTTTACCATTTCTAGCAACAAATATTGACAACATCATCCCTTGCTTCAATGACTCCCTTACCTTTTCCAACCTCAACTTTAATGTAACTAGCCAAATCAATAGTATTACACCTAACCCAAATGCACTAAAAAAATGAGATGCACCGCAAACAATATGCACATCACAAAGATGCAGTAAATAAACATAGAAAACTTACAAGATCTAAGGAAAAGTATCTTTCCATGGATTTCCTAGTTGATCCTATTCAACATCAATCTTTTTCCCATACTGCTACAACATTCTACACAATTACATCAGTTGGTCAACAAGTTCATGGAATCACCCACTTAGAAAATATGCTCCCATCAATTTTACCTCATCTAACAGATCTCCATGTCCCCTAGAAAAGACCGTTATGCAACCAAACACTATTCCATCAACTTCAACAACAAACCCATCCTTACCATTTCTAACATTAAATAATGAAAGGAACATCCCTTTCTTCAATAACTCCCATACGTCCTCCAACCTCAACTTCAATGTCACCAACTAATTAAATAGTATTCCATCTACAACAAACACCATAGAAAATGAAAAGTGTCACAAACAATATGCACATCGCAAAGGTGAACTAAATAAGCATAGACAAGATGAAATATCCAAGGAAAAACAACTCTTCAAAGAATCCCCAATTGGTACTACTCAACAACAATCCCTTTCCCATATTTCTAAAACATTTCATACTCATATCGATGCCTTGTCCAAAATACATACCTGTAATACTTGCATGGAATCTTACCCTGGAATTCGTACAACCATATCATCCAATGAATTTGTTTGTTCTCATTGTCACATAGAAACTAACGACACCCTCTTCCGAACCAGATTATTTTCGGCACAAAATGAGAGCGGAGATATGATAAAGCAATGTATAGAAATATCTCATATATCCAATAATATAACAAAAATGTATCAGAGATGAAACCATAAACACAGAGATACATTAATACACAATTTTCTATTAATGAGCGAAAATGTACAAAGACTGTAAAAATACAGAGTGAAAGACTCGCTAGAATGGTGGCAGCTTATCTCTGAGAAGAGATGTGTCCGCTACTCGCATTCCCAAGAAGATGATTTTACAATGAGGCTCCAAATTCCTTTTTATCATAAAGAAAATCCAAAACCCTAACCCCAGAAGATGAAAAGCCAACAGTTTTGTGGATCCCGTTTTGGGTAGTTTGGTGTATCAACTTCCCGGGGGCGTAACTTTGGCATACGATCTCCGTTTGAGGTGCACGATAGCTCATTAGAAAGGTATCGTAGAGGAGATTAATTTAGGGGTATCAATAGGATGCTTCAACTATCATTGAGAAGCTCAATCCCCAAAAAACTTTCATTTAGGCCCTCAAAATGGCCTCGGAAGTTAAAAACTACTAAAAATATTAAATTACCAAAATTGTCGGAAAACTATTTTGAGCTAGTTGGAAAAGGTGGGTGGTCGTCGATATCCACTTGGATCAATACTCCCTCCTTAGGAAGAAATGGTATCCATTGCGTTGAGTGCCCGGGGGAGAGGGAAAATCGTTTGTTGAATCTGCATCTTGATGAGATGCTTGCCTTGTTGGAGAAGTTGTGCTGCTTAGCTTGTTGAAGGTTGTCATGAACCAGTGGCTGGAAGGGTTTGAACTTTTTAACCAGTATGGATACCTGAGATGTCTGTGTGCAGAAGGAATATTTACACTTTTTTGCAATCTTGTTGACCTGCTTCTGTTGGATAGAAGGTGCTTGGGTCGAGGCTGTAGTGGTTGCAGTATCCTTCTGTTCACCTTTTGAACAGATTGAGAAGAAGCTGAATTTTGTAGTATGAGATACTACCTTGCAACATTGTTTAGGTGGAAAAGTAGTTGGAACTACCTCTGGTATTTTGTAGAGATGACCCCCCAGAGAAACAATGACACTGCGAGGTTGAGACTCATAAACAACATGACGCTTCCACATATATGGTTGGACCTAGAGAACATCACAGACATCCAGTGGGGAAACATCACATAATACCTCATCCTTGAAGGGATGGATGTCATATGACAATCGACACTGTTGGCTGACACAAAGATCTCGTCCCTAGCGAAGCCACCTAATGTTGTATGGTTGCGGGTGTGGTGTTGTCGACAATCCCAACTGTTTGACGACCTCTGTTGAGATGAGGTTCTTCTGGCTTCCACTATCAACAATAAAATGCAACAAGGAACCTTCACCCACATCTGTGAATAAAAAGGTGCCCCCCCTCTTCAGGATTTGTTGGTTCTTCTAGTTGAATTGTTGCAGTCACGACAATAGCAGTGGGGTATGCATTGATGATCTGTCTTTTACCAGTATTTTCAGAATTAGATTTTGAATCAAGGTTTGGCTCCTTGTCTTTGATCTCGGCCACCAATGACTGTTTTGAGTGACATTCATCGATGTTGTGACATGGGATTTTGTGGAAATCGCACCATTTTCCAGTGTCCTTCTTTGTCTTCTAGTGACTCTTCTTTTCCTATGGCTTGGACTAGTTTTCGAGAGACTATTTGTTAGGGCTATATTTATCATACTTTGGTTGTTAACAACCCCATGTAACAACCCTATTTAAATGAACGAAAAACTTATCACTTACTTACAGACGATACTAAATTTCTCTTTTGTGTATCTCCATTCTACACAAATAAAGACACCCATTAGCTGCAAAAATTTTTCTACCATTTGAAGCATCTATGGCATGGCTAGAAAATAAATGATGCTAGGAAGATACAGATCGCTTTCTAGATTTAGGATTAACTAACGATTTTGCACTGAGCTTTGAGCTATTTTCGCGGGGACTGCCGGAATGTGACTCCCCTGAGCTGTCTAACCCAAGCAGCTACACACAACACAAGTTAGCACCACACAACCCAAGCGCAGATGTCCGAGCACCAAGCCACCAAGGATGATACCACGAAAGGGGGGGGGGCATTGTGCACAATGCATCCATAGTTGTCAAGCACCTGCCACAACACAACACAGTTTAGCCATGCGTTCCCCTATCAAATAAACACTAACAAAATCAAACTATGCTCAAATCTTTATTTTTCAAATACTCAGAAATTAATATAGTAGAAGACCAAGTGCTAGCACCGAAGACCAAATACTCATAAATTAATACCAGTCAAGAACCAAAGCCTAGTGCCGAAGACTAAGCGCTAAGGCACCACGGAGAAGCCCACAAGGCAGGCTAACCATTGCACCAACAGCTAAGCACCTGCCACACAACCTAATAGCCAAGCACCTGCCATACAACACACAAGCCAATGCCAACAACATACAAGCCAAACAACCAAGCGCCACGTCCATACCAAAGACCACAAACAACACATGCACGTCACATACCAAGGACCACAAACAAGTCAGCGAAGACAAGCAAAAGCACCAAGCCCACGATACCATTACAGATATCTCATCAGTGCCCAGCCACGACCGAGAGGCGCACGCTGCACAAATAGAAAACAAAAAAATTTAGTAATACACAAAAAAAAACCATAGGTGTTGACTAGCATGCCAGTATTCAAAATGATCAGAATCATCTAACTCAAGGTGACTTGCCCCGATTTATTCTCAACTCATATGAGGAGTGTAGAGGACCTCCACGACTATTTTTATTGGACAAGTTTGATGTTGCTGGTGCTAGAGCTTGTTTGAAAAGATACACAGATCCTTCATTTTATTTTAAAATGGAATGGGCTAGCTCCGAGCTGATTAAAGCTTAAAAAGCTCAAAGAGAAAAAAAATCACGCAAAGTAAAGAAAAAGGGATGGAGGCGAAGGAATGGTGAAACCCCAGATGTTACTCCAATTAATGCTAGGGTTAGGTATTCATCTCTAGACCTCGATCGTCCAAACTATGTCCTGAAGTTGTTATGAATACTTTGAATCAGAAGTTGAAGTATAAACAGGTGCATGAATCTCCTTTTCTGAATCAAGACGATGAAAGAAAGTTTAGGCAGGTGTTGGCGTTCGGAAGTCACTCCT
>JZKD02S0873859.1:71510-87749 GCA_000966675.3 Picea glauca | reverse complement strand
CATTTAGGCCCTCAAAATGGCCCCGGAAGTTAAAAACTGCTAAAAATAGTAAATTACCAAAATTGCCAGAAAATTGTTTTGAGCCAGTTGGAAAAGGTGGGTGGCCACCGATATCGACCTGGATCATCTTCTCTAAATGGAATAATAGGGATCATGAGGACCAACCCCTTATCTTTTCAATACTTACCCAAGTAGAATAAATGTTCATCGCTAGAGTGAGCCCACTATTGCAAGTTAACCATTCTCGAGGTGGCCAATACAAATATATCAGACACACTATTAGTTTCCCACAAAAATTTAACACAATTGCTAATTACCTCCCACACCACCTTGAATATTTGGACATTTTGGTTGTTAGAAGGCGTGGAATAGAGGGAAAAATATATCACTGTTATGTCACCAAATCTCATGTCATGGACGCACTTCTCTATAAGATACAACATGATAGATATAAAAAAGATGTCCAACTCGACCACACCTCAATTTATGCACTTCTTGTTGTATCTACAAACATCTATGCTCGACTCTGCAACATTTCTTCTGATATTTTAGATACATGCCAAGATGACCCAAACTTTACTGAAGCCCAATCTTATTTTTCCTTTCGCTTGCCTAATATGCATTGAGAAATGATAGAAATAAACAAATATTTCCAAAACATAGTTGGCCCTATATTAAAAATTGTTGAGTGGCCACAAATAGACACAACGCTAGTAAATGAATATACTACAGAGGGCTTATTTTATATGGCATTTCCATCGCTTTTCCCAAATGGCCATGCAGTACATGGCCAACCACAACAACAAAAAATTCACATTGACCAATATGCACTCCACTTGATGTGCTATCATGACAATAAATTTGGTATCCATCCAAGGTTCTACTACTTCCTATACAACCTCATAATGTTCCATCGTAGTCAGTCAAGTGCTATAGTGTTCGTAAAGAAGAAAAAATATAACAACATGCCAACTACTATTGAAGCCCTATGACTGCACCTTCGAACTTTACCACAGATAAGATACCAAACCATGTTATGTGATTTACAACACATATTCGAGGGAATCGAGCACACTGGAATTCTCTTAGACGATAACTATCAACAATGATATCACAACTAGGGTGCCCAACATGGTTCTTCACATTCAATGCAACAGACAAAAAATGCCCAGACTTGCATGCTATAATGAGAACCTCACCACCTTCCAACCCATTGTTGTAACAACAATGGAGGACCCGTAATAAATTCAACTACCCCACACTATTTATATAGATACATGCATAAAAATTTTGAAATATTCCATGAGGAAATGCTACAAAAATACTTTCTCACAAAGGACTTTTGGTATAGGTATATCACAACATGTTTTTCCCCCTAAATTCTACAAATGACATACAATTTAGAGACCTCTTTAACATTCTTTTAATGGATTTCATACAGGTATGAATGGCAACATAGAGGCTCAACACACATTCATGGTTTCTTATGGTTATAAGGTGCTCCAGACAAGGAAAATTTGGATTAGGATGACCCCATGGAAATAAATTATGCTAAGGATTTCTTTGAAAAATATGTAACGACTTGGAATCCGTAAAAGGACCATGATACAAATGTATGCATGGATCATTCCATTGACAATGACCCTTGTTTAAGAAATGCAGCAAACCTCCTTGCTTCACACCCATTCAAGGACTACACAGAGCTACTCAATCAGATACAACGCCATATAAAATGTACAGAGACTACATGTCTCCATGCGAAATCCTCCAAGCTTCAATGCAGATATAATTTCCCATGGAACTTATGCATTGTTTCATCTCTATTCATTAATGACACTGGTAAAAAAAATATGGATATGCTCTCAATGATGATCGTCTAAACATCCATAACCCTGACATCCTTACAATATGGAAAGAAAATATGGATTGCCAACCTATCCTCTCCCATAATGCAGTTTTGCAATACATTTCTAAATATGCTTCTAAAGTATAGGGAAGGTCATAGAGATATCATCATATGTTGACTAGAATAAAATATACATTGCATCCAATAGACCCTACTTCAACTTCCTATAGGTGCTTGCACACTAAGGCTATTGTATACCACAATATAGGCACCTAAGAAACCTTCCATATGTTGCAGAATCCCCCCCTTGTCATATGTAGCCGTATTTTTATCACACTAAATGTTAGCCGCCATATATTCTAGAGAGTCTCCCAAGAACCAGGTGATTGTTTATTTGGATATAGCTTCATTGATTCCTATGTCAATCCCCCTCCTTTCCTTCATCCACTCCCTCTCATTGAAACTGTAAATATTGGTCCTATAGTTGCCATAAAAAAAAAGACCCATGGCGACGAAGACAATCCCAAGTAATTGTCCTTGTCTGGCCAAGCTTTACTATCATTCCTGCACAAGATTCTAAAACCTCCGAAGACTTCTTTTCAAGTGAGTTGCTTCTATACAAACCATTATGTACCTTCGCAATTGACATAGGCCTCTCAATAGCTACAATTATAAAAAATTGGGAGAACATAAAAGGAATTGTTCTCCTATAAATGTTGTAGAAATAACACTTGATGAACCTGAAGACAATACTACACATCTGCATCATGAAATGGATATAAATGAGTGGGAATTATTATCAATATTTATCCTTGCTGCCAATATAGACTTCAATGAGATTCACATCCTTTGAATTTGTGAATTTGACACCAATTATTGTTGGGACAATCCAGAAATTCCAGAAGCAATTCTTATTTCTGCACCACAGTTCATTGAAACCAACTGACCTTTTATGGATGTGTTTCAAAGGAAACAACATGTCAATCCATGGGCTGATACATTGTCACAAAAACAATGTCACACATTCGACATAATACTACATCATTCAGAACAAGAAAAAGAAGCACCACCCGTAATGATGATTATCCAAGGAACAACTGGGACTGGAAAATATTACCTAATCAGTTTCATTAAAGCTTCATTGTATATGCACTCTCCCTATGGATAGAGTCTGATACTACTTCTTTATCCCAATGGAGTTGCATCTTTCAACATACAAGCAACCACTATACATGTTTCACTTAAGATTCCAATAAAAAACTTCCATTATTTACAAGCACAGAAAGTGGTAGTGTTCCAAGAAGAGATGAAACATCTACGTTATGTGATCATTGATGAGATGAGCTTCGTAGGTCCTAAACTATTTATGCATATTGAAATTCGTCTACGTGAAGCATTTCTAGAAAACAACAATTTTCCATTAGGTCATTGCTCTATAATTCTTGTTGATGATCTAGAACAACTACTAGTTGATATGGACAGGCCTTTGTATGCATGTGTAACACCAGGTAGATCTTTGTGGAACTCCTTCACCATTTTTGTGACCTTACAAACAATCTTCTACCAATAGGTCTAGGATGCAAAGCAAGTCCATTTTTGTCACCTTTAGACAAACAACAAGAAAACAACTCCACTACAACAAGATTAGAAGATCCTTAAGTCCCAGAAAAATACATCATTGTCTACAACATAATGAAAATCCTTTGATGCTAGCCATACACCTATTTTAACAGGCCAATCACACCTATTATCAAAAATGTCTTAGATTTTCTAACTCTAAAGAGGAGGATGACCACCAACTAGACCAACAAATCTTGTTATTTTTTGGCCAATGCATCATGTTGACCTGCAATTTGTGGATCCAAGCAGGACTGATTAATGGAACATTAGGATTTTTCACCTAAATTGCCTACACACAAGGAGTTAGGCCTCCAAACTTTCCAACGTATGTTGTTGTCGATTTTGATACATATATCGATCCACAATGGGAACATATCAACCAAAAAAAAGTGTCAATCCCACCCATAAAATGTGGCACCAAGAAACAAATCCCACTCAAAATGGCATGGGCCTTGACTATACATAAAACCCAAGGATTAACACTATACAAGGAAACCATAGACATTGGAAAGGTTGAATGAAAAGGCTTAATCTTCACAACAATATCACATGTAAAATCCTTAGCAGGCTTGTGCATCTCACCCTTCTGCTATTTTGCACGTTATACAAAAATGCAAGATGGTGCAAATGTTGCACTTAGAAAGAAAGAAGAAGCACGATAGTTGTTTTGTTGGTATAACCTTTTTTTACTCTTATCTAATCATGTAATGTAATCCATAACTATGTGGTATGTTAAATATTTCCATAACATGGATTCATCTTTTTTCTTACAATGTTTCTTTTCATCTCCACTTACAACCAATTTCTTAATATATTTACAACACATTTTCATGCTATATTTTATTGATTCAAGATATTTCACAAAACATGTACTTATTCCATTATCATACCAAGATGCTTTGGGTGTTTAATAAAAAAAATGAACTATTTTCCTACATAATACTATATACATCTCCCTTTATTACTTCAACATTCCCATTCACCCGCTTGCTAGTATTATTTATATCCATTATTGTAACTTTAAGTACTATGGCCAACACGAAAGCACAATACCACTAAAATTTCAAGTATGTTTCGTGACCCAAAAAGTCTACATACTCACAAATTTTGAAGTTATTTTCACTTTGAATATTGTTTGCTATTTGGGTTACATGAGTGAACATCCACATTGCCTTTGTCTTTTATTGTTATAATTTTTAGAAATAATTTAAAGTAAATTAATTAATTATATATATATATATAATGTTTGGGAGGGTCAACAAGGGAGCAATAGATCTAGAATTGGATTTAATAAACTATGGGATGACGATATTCCAAATTTTTAGTGCATTTTTTGGGTTTTGGGAAGATTATTGAAAGTATGAATGAATAACTAGTTTAGGGTTCTGAATTTTTTGAAGAATTAGTTCAGGGTTTGGATTTGTTTGGTTCTTAATCCTTATCCCAATGTTATTAGGGGGAGAAGGGACTTGCTATCATAGAAGGATATAAAGCATATGTGGAATTGATAGCTCCTTAAAAGTGAATTTGTGTCAACATGATCAGATGATAGATCCATTGAAGGAGGTCAGACATGGTGATAATGTCGGTGGTGACAAGGGTCTTAGATTTTTCCAAAATGAATATTATAGAGGTCCCTGTTCCTTTTGTAAACAATCCAAAGTTTAGATCCCTTACTCTCATGGTAATTCTCTAGGTTTCGTCCAAGCAGTAGATGGTATAGGGGAAGCCAAGGTTTTAAGAGGTTTTGTGAAGAGTGAGGAGAACAACCTAGTGAAGAGGAAGAGAAAAGAAAAAAAGTATCAGGAATAGGAAGGGAAATTTAAAATGATTGTGGGAGGGGACATTGGAATGGAAGAAGTTGAAAGGTTAATGGAGAAGGCATTAACATGTATTTTTATGGGTAAGGAGGTGAAAGGGGTTTTGTTGAGAAATTGGGTGGAAGAGCACT
Source organism: Picea glauca (assembly GCA_000966675.3). Taxonomy (NCBI): domain Eukaryota; kingdom Viridiplantae; phylum Streptophyta; class Pinopsida; order Pinales; family Pinaceae; genus Picea; species Picea glauca. The sequence goes on along the minus strand of JZKD02S0873859.1, from coordinate 82,332 downwards.
GAAAGAAGTTAATAGGCTATGTCCATGAATTCCACATCCTTCGGCAAGGTTGAACTTGAATCAAAATTAGGAGCGAAAATGACATAGAGGACATTCTAAGTTGACATTAGTAATGGGGTCCTTTGGGCCTCTATTTAAAAAGGTGGTGGCCAAGTTTTGATATGAGGAGATAACCCATGTTCCTCTAGCAAGTGTGGGTGTTAATGCCTATACTAACAATTTGAATTATGGAGTAAAGGATTCTTGGAGAAACTAGGGAATTCTTTAGGCTATTTTATAGACTTGGAGGATAATTTTTGGGGTATGGAAGATAAGCGAATTGTGAAGATCGTAGTGGAGGTAAACCTTTGTGAAAGGATTTCCACTAAAATATAAGTGGAATGGGGATCATGGAAGTATATGCAAAAGTTGTATTATTGGAAACTACCTTTTTGTTGTGCGTTCTATCATGAGGTGGTGTATCTATGGAGAAACTGTAAGATAAAAAGGATGGATGGGATTGTAGGAAGAAGGCATGGGTTAAAAAAGAATAGTTCTTTCAGTTTCAAAGAAAATAATGGTAATGGTGTACATGAAAGGGGTGAGGAGAATTCCAAGTCCTTAACACTCCCAATTAATATTTCTCCAAAGGATGCAGAAGCAAGTCTCTAGTAATCAAGCTTGATACCTGTTCACAACAAGGTACAACTATTCAAGGTCTGGAATCTTGCTCCATTTTAGTTTGAAAATATATAAATCACATAATAGAATATCCCTATCCTGGTTCTATTGTTATTAAGGGGGGATTAGAGGTAAAAAACCCTTATTCCTTAGGTAGCTTCAATGCCTAGAATCCTCAAGTTAATGAGAAAGAGGCTCTTCTAAGCATTATGAAAGCTGATACTTTCTCATAAGAGATGACCTTGAAGGAGGAAGGGGGAAAGGCCCAAAAAATTCCCTTAGGTAAATTTACGGTCTAACGCTTATGAAGGAAACCTCTATAGATGAGAGAGGATAAATAAAAGGAGGCCTGGCAATGGGCCCAAGTTAGAGACCCTCTATTGGAAGGAAATTTTATATGTCAATTCCAAAAAAAACATCTTTAAAGAAGTTAGGGAGGGGAAATAAATGACAACAAAAGGGGTCCTTAGAGTGGGGAAGACTCAGGACCAAATGTCTAAATGATTATTCTCTCTTTGAATGTTAGAGGGGTCAGGTGTGGCCTAAAAAAATTAGCCCCGAAAATATTGTTTGTAGTGTACAAGCCAAATATTATTCTATTGCACGAAATAATGTGTGTGGATTAAAATCATTTGAGCTCTTATATTCTTTTTTGAAATATTGGAATTTATGTATTTTAGATCTAGAGGATATCTTTGGTGGTATAATCTCATGTTGGAACTATAATATTGATCCAATCTCTAAGTCTATATTGCATAGAAAATCCATGTGGAATGTAAGTTAAAGGAGTAGGGAAAGGTGTTTAGAATTATTAATCTATATAGGCCTTATGGGGATGGAAATACATTTTAGGAGATATCAATATAGAAAGGATCCCTAGAAGTTGATAATGTTATTACAGGGGGGGATTTAAAATTGACCCTAAACACAGGGGAGATCTGGGGAGAAACAACTAGACTAGGCCCCTTAGTGGATTATTTTAACCACATTTTTGAGGATTTGAAGCTTATTGATGTTGAGCCAATCCAACTAGTCACTACCCAGATAAATTCAAGAAGAGGAAGGGAGGAAATTCCAAAATGTTAGATATATTCTTAGTGGTAGAAAGAGTTGTAGAATAATCTACTTAAATGAAGTCATTGTTGGGTAATGGAGGGTCATTAGATCATTCTCCCATTCTATTCCAAATTGAATCTAAGTCTCTAAAACCTTTGAGAATTGAGTGATGAAATTGATAAATTATTGGAAAGGGAGAACAAAATCAACGCGTTGATAGAACAAGGGAACAAAACGTTGTAACTCTTTGAAAATCGATGGACATAACAAGTACAAATGAGCAGTGATGATAATGATGAAACAACGAAGAGACTTAATGATCATAGTGAAAAAATTGAGCAATTGACCGAACATATAGACACATAATTTGTAAAACCCTTAGCCTATTGAATACCACCACAAACTCCATAATCGCAAAATACAAATGATAATAACATCAAGAAACACCAGAAATAATTTTTTAAGGCAATATGCATAACCCAAGATTTCAAGATAGATATTATCAAAAATTTCAAAAAGAGTTACCGAAATATGACGGTAAGGACCATAGAGGAGTTGTTGGCTGGGTCAACAAAATGGAGGGTATCTTTGAATCAAATCCCCCACTAGGTGAAAGAGAAAAAATAATGACAACCTCCAACCATTTAGAAGGGGAAGCTTATGATTGGTTTCTATTGTGGTCCAAAAATGTGATGCTCATTCCTTTCATTGGAAAAACTTCATGTCATGCTCCATATTCTTATTATTATATATGAATACTAGTAATAATATCAAGAATATAATAATTCTCCTAAATGGTCATAATAAATACTTATTAGAATAAACAATAATAAATAAGTATATAATAATTATCCTAAATGGGGTCATAATAAGTATTTATTATGGATGTTAGGGTAATTAAAGAGAATTGTAAAACAAGTAACTGCAATTAATGGAGAAACCATAAAGAATAATAAATAATTAAATAATGGACCCTAGGAATGGGGTTCTTTACCACATATGGGATCTATATAAAGAGGGAAAATGATGATAAAATGACATCTCTCTCTTTTGGCCACATCTCTCTTTGGATGAAGCTATAGAGAGGGGAAGGATAAGAACTAAATTGCAGGGCAATAGATTGAAGGCTCAAGGGTGACCTGCTACTAAATATTAGAGTAGCAAGGTCTACGGTTGGGTGGAGAGTTGTCCCCCACTTTGTGTTGTGGTTGTTGGGATGAATGCATTCTTAGGGTATGGTTGTGTTCCTCAAGTCACCAGGTCATAGGTAAGTTCCTCACCTATATGAGTTGATTAAATTTCATTAGAGTTTCCTTATTATTGGTTATTTAATTGGATAAATTCATGTATTTATCTTCATTATCACTTTGGGGAATTACACATGGTATCAGAGCAAGGTTCCAACCCTAGGGCCTATTAGGATTTCCAGGATAGAATCCATGAAAATAGATCTGAATATGTAAAATTGGTTTTGAAACATAAATTTGAAAATAAACATGTGAACAAAGAGGAAGGTAGATCTAACATTCAAAAGAGATATGATATATATTTCATAATCAAAAGTGATCTGGTATAGATCTATGTTATAATTCAAATCATGTTATTCTATTCAATTTTTTTTCCAATTAGAACATGTATTACTTCCTTTGACTCAGAAAGAAAACTAGACAAGTCCTCAAATCTGTCCATGTTTTGCGGTCGAAAACCAAGCATTGGATGTGGTGGAAATTTCTGGGATAAGACCCAATGACCAGGTCAATCTCCAGAGCAACTGATCTTTGCAGAATAAACAATAAGACTAGGTTAATTCTAGCAGTAAGATTGAACATAAAAGTATTTTAGTATCTGATCATGGACCCAAGTTTCAATCAACTAAGACCACCATAATTGCACCTTGAGATCCCTCCTGCGTGGCGTTGAGTCTTCATCCCTCCAAACAGAATCTCTAGATTGTTGGTTGAGTCCATCTAGTGCATAATATTCTTAAATAACCTACATAAGTTGCATAATATTCTTAAATAACCTACATAAGTTTTTAGATCGAGAGATTAAAATTGAATCTTTAGCATACGATCTATCATCACAACCCTAAGAGTAATGAATGAATGATAGAATGGAATTTTAAGTGTTTCAATCGATAAAACGATGGTGCATAACATGTTTTAAATTGTTGAACACTATTGGTAATATCTATTGCGTTGTGTAGCCTAGTTGATGGTTTGAATGATAGAATGGTCTACTAGACATTCTGATAATAAAAATGTTTTTATTATGTCAAGGTTCAATGCATCCAATCAATGGCTTGTGTTCTTGAATGCTATGAGGATTTGATGTGGTCTCATTAATTATGGTAAGATGTCCCTAGTATTTAAATGAACCCTTGAAAGTGCTTGAGTTTATTTATCCATGGTGGATTACCTAGATTCTTGTTAGGAAGATTATGATAAGGTTTTGTTTTGATCTTATTTAATCATTTTTTCTGAGATTTTATCCAGTGTATATATACATCAAAGAGACAGATCGATGCAAATTCTTACCATTTAAAAGACTGCATAATTTTTTATATTGTGAATAATTGGTGTTTAATATCGTTTTCCTAGCAGTAATGCGATATTTCTTCGCTCTTTAGGGTTGATCAATGTTGAAACTCTGCCAACGTCCTAGTATGAAGGCTTGACGTTGTTGCTTAATATGTATTTTGGAACCTCCTTTAAACATTTTTTTCATTGAAAAAATACATGGTGACTAAGCATAGGTCTTTTAATTGTGTTCTGGGCAAAGTCTCTACTACTATAGGTTTCATTTTTCACCCCTTAGAATTCTAGCATCACCTCAAGCATGCTAATGACTTAACATAGATGCATATAATTTTCCAAAATCCTTTCAAGTCAATCAAAAATATACTAACAAAGATAACTAATATGAGTTGAGTCAGAAAAATCATTTTATTCAAGCAGGGATATTTAAGGTCTACGTTAGAAAATTTCCATTTATTTAGTCATTGTTGAATTGTCTAGGTAATATTTTTTTTGAAAACTAGAAAGGCTAATCCGTCTTTCAAATATTGATGTTTTAACAAATTGATGCTAGTTGTGTGTTGTTTTAGTTAAATGCCATGCACATTTAGCGAGTACAAAATCCATTTGAGAATAAAAGGTAAGTTAAAACATGTAGAAGTTTCACAGTCTTTGGTATCGCCATGCAAATTTAGTTGTTGGTTAATGCTTGATGGATGATTTAACCATAAGATAACATTGACAATTACGTTATTGTGGGGCATCAAACATGCTATTGGTGCTTTTATTGACTAATTTAGGACATATATTGACATACATATTTTTCTACAAGTATGTTAGTCTTGGTCTTCAAATTTTTGTGCCTTGAGCAATTTTACAAATGAAAGAATACAGAAATAATTTTGGAAAAATACTTCCTTTATTACAATGAAAAACAAAACATATTTGAGATGTATGTTTTTATTGGAGAGGTTTTTGGGAAGAAACCATTATAGTTAAATATTTTTTTCTTGAGAAGATAAGACTATGGTTGGGCCTTGCCTCTATAAAGTGATAAAGTTCAGAGAGGTATAGAGACAACAATAAAAAAAACAAAGATGCGAGAAAATTCCTTGGGGTTTCAATACCCATCTCAATATTAAATATAATACATATCGATCCAAAAAATATCTAAGAAACTGTAGAAAACTAAAACATAACTCAATATTAATTGAAGTCTAAGTATGAATAAACAAGGACAACTGACAGACAAGAAAACAATGAGAGTTATGAACAGGGATATACTCTAACACTCCCCCTTAACCTCAATTGTTACATTCATTAGCACTTACAATGCCCAAGTGTTGTCTTTGAAATTCAAAAACAATTTTTCCTAGAGGTTTAGTAAAAATCCCTGCTAGTTGATCTCTTAATTTGCAAAGTTAAAGAGAAATATCATCGTTATTGACAAGCTCTCAGAAGAAGTGAAAGTGTGTGTCATTGTGTTTGTTTTTTTTGTGAAATACATGGTTCTTTGAAAATGCAATGGTTGAGTTGTTATCACAAAAAATAGGAGTCAGCTCCTTTTCCATATGTACCAAAACATTTAAAATTCTTCTCAACCATACAACTTGATATGATGTTGAAGTTGCAACAACATACTCTACCTCTGTTGAAGATATTCTAATTACGGGATGTTTCGTTGATGCCCCTAAAATAAGATTGGTACCTAGATGAAAAGCATAACTAGATGTGGTTTCCCTATCATCAATGATTCTTGCAAAATCATTGTTTGTGTACCATACCAGTGAATAATATTCAGAATTTTTGCACCACAAACCATAGTTAAATGTCCTTGCAACATACCTAAGGATTCTTTTTCCAACTTTCCATTGAGAATCCTTGGGGGATTCCATAAATATGGAAACAAGTTTCTTGCAAACATTATATCTGGTCTAGTTGCAGTAAGGTACATTAGACTACCTACTAGCCTCTTATATAAATTTGAATCAATTGTTGAACCTGCATCTTATTTACTTAATTTAGTTCCTAGTGCAATATGAGTTTTTGCTAGCTTATATTTATCCATTCTAAATATTTTCAGAATGTCTATATCATAATTTTGATGACAAACAAAAATACCTTGAGTAGATTGCTCAATTTCAATTCCCAAAAAATATTTCATGAGTCCAAGATCAATCATCTCAAACTCTATTTTCATGGCAGCCTTAAATTCGTCTAGCACCATATTACCTGTGTAAATCATATCATCAACATAAAGGAAAACAATAAGTATTTTACCTTCATGATCTGATTTTGTATACAATGTTGGCTCATTCCTGCTCCTGTTGAATCCACTGTTGATCATATAGGAGTCAATCTGACTATACCAAACTCTTGGAGCTTGCTTCAATCTGTACAAGGATTTCTTCAGCTTATACACTTTGTCCTCTCATCCTTTGACCTCAAAACCAAGTGGTTGATCCACATACACTTATTCTTCCAGAATTCCATTAAGAAATAATGAATTTACATCCAATTGGAACACTTGCCTTTTGTTCTGAGCTGCAATAGATAAAATGATCTTTACTATGTCTAACCTTGCTATAGGAGCAAGGGTTTCACCATAGTCTATGACAGGTTGTTGAGAGAATCCTTTGGAAACCAGCCTTGTCTTATGCTTCTCAATCTTTCCTTTTTAATTTACCTTTGTTTTGTACACCCACTTGACTCCTATGCTCGATTTGTCTGCTGGAAATTCAACAAGATCCTGTGTCTTGTTCTTTTCTATGGCTTCATTTTTTCCATTCATAATTTCTACCCAATGTTCCTCTTTCATTGCTTCTTCAAAGAAGGTTGGTTGACAAGATAGTAAAGCATAATGACCTTTTTGTTCAAAGTCAATCTTCTACTGATAAATTTCCCTTATGCTTCTTGTTCTCTAATTTTCTGTTGAAGAGGATGATTCACTGCTAGACGAAGAACCATTTACAAAATGTTCTTTCTATTTTTGTACCTGTAATGTTGGAAGTCTTGGTGGATGTGATTTATGTTCTAAATTTTCAGATTTCTCATCAATCTACTGCAATGGATTTTTACTATCCACTATCTCATTTTCTTGCTCACTCCAAGATTTGTTCTCTAAGAACTTGACATCTCTGCTCACTAGAAATTTCTTGGTGACTGGATTATAAAATTTGTAGGCTTTTGATTGTTCACTGTATCCTATGAAAATGCATTTTTCACTCCTGTTGTCAAGATTGTTTCTTAGTTCTTCAGGGATATGTGAAAAATCAATGCAGCCAAAAATTATGAAGTGAGACACATTTAGTTTAGTTCCACTCCATGCCTCTTGAGGTACTTTATCTTTGACACTTTTCATTGGAGATCTATTCAGAATGTATATTGAATAGGCAACCACTTCAGCCCAATAATCATTGGACAAATTATTTGATCCGAGCATAATTCTGGCCATGATCATGATGGTCTAGTTCTTTCTTTCAACCACTCCATTCTATTGTGGAGTATATCTGGTTGTGGTTTGCATTATAATTCCTTAATGTCTACAAAAATCTGCAAAATATTTTGAGTTGTATTCTCCTCCCCCATCTAACCCAGACACTTTCACATACTTTCCACTCTGTTTTTCTGCTTCAGCCTTGAATTCCTTAAACTTTGAGAATGTATCAGATTTATTTTTAAGAAAACAAATCCAAATTTTCCTACTAAAATCATCAATAAAGGTCAGAAAATAAAAACTACCACCAATGGATTGAGTTTGCATTGGTCCATAGAGGTCCATTTGAACCAATTCTAAATGTTATTTTGCTCTATGATAGGATGTTGAAAAGTTGTCTCTCTTATGCTTTCCAAGTATACAACTTTCACATGGACTGTCATGTTCATTCAAAACATGAAGAACTTTGACCATTACATGCTTTTAAAGAAGACTTAGACTCTTAAAAGGAATGTGACCAAACCTAGCATGCCATAATAGTGTCTCATTTGTGTTTGAGACATTTTGGGCATATGACTTGGACAGATTGACACTCCTTAAATTTAATGGAAACATCCTATTCTTAGTCATTTGGATTTTTGCAATTAGTTTCCCACTGGGTGATTTATACAAAATTAAGCATGTTGAGCCTTTGAATAAGACATCATATCCATGCTCCATCAATTGTTCTACACTTATCAGATTTTAGTTTCAGGTTTGGTACACAGTAGAAATCATGTATTCCTTTCTTCTGATCTTGTTTAGTTAAAATAGATACAATTCATTTTCCTAAAGCTTTTACTTGAGAATCATCACCAAGAGTTATCTCAGATTTAATAGAAGTATCCATGCAAGAAATTATATCTTTGTTACATGTCATGTGATTTATGCAGCCACTGTTCAACAACCAAAGGTCCTTGGAGTGACCTTCTTCAGATGTATGACATGAAAGAAACAATGCTTCAGATGATTCTCCTTCATTGTTTGAAACATTTTCTCTGCCTTTGTTCTGATGTGATTGCTTCTTTCTGCATTCACTTTCATAGTGGCCATACTTTTTGCAATAATAACATTGAATTATGGACTTGTCTGTCCATTTTCTCTCTCTTCCTCTTTGATTCTGTGAGTCTTTATATTGTTGTGGTTGATCCTTTTGCATGTTTGTCTTCTGCATTTTGATTTTCTTTACTTCTTCCTCTTTGATTTATCCCTATGTTTCCTCTGCCTCTGCCTCTGCTGAAAGTGTTCTGAGTCTTGAAATCATGTTCCATAGACCCTTCTTCCAAGTTGAGTCTAGTTTCATGGGACATGAGTGATCCCATCATTTCTTCTACAGAGAAACTAGACAGATCTTTGGATTCAAGAATGATAATTACAACCATTTCAAATTTATTGGGCAAGCTTGAGGATTTTTTCAACAATCCTTTGATCTTCAATCTGTTCACTAGTCAATCTGATCCAGTTAAAAATGCTCATTACTCTTGTCATGAACTGGTCACATTCTTTGACTCAATCATCTCTAGGGTTTCAAACTAAGTTCTCAAAGTTTGAAGTTTGACTATCTTCATCTTGTCATTGCCTTGGTAGGCAGATTTGAGAATGTCCCAGGCTAGTTTTGTCATGGAAACACCAATTATATCCAACCACCACAAAGGAGATATTTTGTGTGCTTGGCGCTAAACCTTTTTTACATCAATTGCCATATATTTCCGGGGGCAAACCACCCAAACCTAGTATTAGAATACTCATTTGGTGTTTGCACTCACATGATTTTTTTTTGGGGGGGGTCCATTCTTACCAAAAAGAAATTGGGGGGGGATGGATATAAATATGACGTGTGTCCACTTCCTTCAATTGGATAGTGAAGCCTCCAAGAATGATGACTTCTCTAATATTAGAGATCACTAAAGATAGAGATATGCACAACAACACTTCGTTGAACGATCTACTGGCTGTCAGAATCATTCTACTCTCTTCCTTTGGATCAAAATGGTCTAATCTCCACTCTGTGAAGAATCTTAGGCCTACTCTGATACCGTGATGAAGTTCAGAGAGACAGAGAGACAACAATAACAAAAACATAGATGCTGGAAAACTCCTTGGGGTTTTAGTACCCATCTCAATATTAAATAGATTACATATGGATCCAATGGATCTCTAAGAAACTGCAAAAAACTAAAACAAAACTCAATATCAACTGAAGTCTAACTACGACTAAACAAGGACAACTGGCAGACACGAAAACAATGAGAGTTATGAACAGGGAGATTACTCTAACACAAAGGATGGATATAATTCCTTTCTTCCTTCCTTTATAGAAGGCAAACATCAACACAATCAATAGAGATTTGGCCTAAAGGAAAATGTTGTAGAGTTCATTGATTGAAGGTGGGGTTATTGTTTGTCTCATGTTGCTTAGTGAGTAAAATTTGTGGAGGTGTCTGTTTATACTAAATAGTGTTTCAATTTCTTGTAGATGTATTATTCTTGCAACAAACAACATGTTAAATATTTGTAAGTTAAATGGAGTTTAAGGGTTTCATGTCACTCACTGAGCACATTTTTGCAACATTTAAGGTCTCATGGATAACAATTGTCAATCTCACATTCACTTACCCTTTTCTTTGAGTGCTTTAAGCTCTTAGGTACAAGCTTGCCTCACTAACAACATTCTTTCAAAAGCAAGCAATAGAAACACAATACCTTAAAAAAATTGCTTTGAAGCAGATTTGGTCAATTTGTTGGTGGTGATATGGAATATAAAGATGCTCCGATCACTAATAAACTAAAGCCACTGCTTTGCAATCAATTCTAAGATTTCGATAAGCCAGCCCACAATTCATAGATGTTACTATTTGCATGAAAGGTGTGTTGATTTTGTCGAGGTTTCAATTCTATTAGCATGAACAAAATCCATGTGGTTTTGATATGTATGGGAGATGTCACCATATTTCTTTTAAAATAATAAATACTCTTTCTTGGAAATAATCAAATTAATTGGAGACATGAATGATGAGTAATGGAGAAGATTGGAGGCAAGACGTCTCTATGAGAAAAGTGGTTACATATGGTGCACGTTGGTTAAAGAGAGTGTTAGTGTGGGGATTCTTAGTGT
>JZKD02S0873859.1:35093-64606 GCA_000966675.3 Picea glauca | reverse complement strand
TACCCCCCTGTGCGCCCGATGCAGGCACTCAGACACTACTACTCGTGCAAAGAATATAACACATACCCAATAAAGGAGAGATAAGGCGCTTTGGAGGGACAAGGGGGGCAAGAAGTATAAAGGAAAGTCAAGGGCCTCTATTCATTCATTCATGTATGTTTATCATTTGGATATCTGGCTTCTAGCTAGAGTGCCCATCTCTTGGGGGTTTTGAGGGTTTTGACTTAACAAACCCTAGAGGATGATTCAGTGGTGAAAGATTCCACCTAGCTTGTCCCAAGATTGGTCTCAGGGATGAAATAATCCCCCACACCATTCTAGTCCATATCTACTCACTTGCAGGAGGATTCTACACCAATTACAGGTACAGAAAGAGAGAGGGCCCACCAATTGTGGGTTTCCAGCAAGAGGGGCGCACCATCCATTGAGGGAGGATTTGATCTAGCTAAGGACAAGAGATTCTGGGAATTCTAGGTATTGGGATTCCTTTGCAGGTGTCATAGTGTTATTCTTGTTGGATTTTAGAGGTATTTTGGTGGAGGATTTCTTTAAATTGAGAGTGGGACGAATTCCCAAGAGGAGGGCGCACCATTCTTTGGAGGGTGGCTAGATCCAAGGGTCTAGCAGGTCCTTTGATGATTTGAGCACTTGGGTTTTCATTGTCGTGTCTTGATCTACCATTCTAGAAGGTTTGTGGGGCCTTTGGAGGTCTCTAGGAGGGAGGCCGAATTATCTAGGGTTTCAAGAATCTGGTGGGGCGCACCATTCCTTGGAAGAGAGGTAGATCCATGAGTTTGGAGAGGATCTTGGAGATTTCAGAACCTGGGTTGCTCTTGCAGTTACCCGATCTACTATTTGGAATATTCATTGGAGAATTTGGACATATTTGGCAGCAGGGCCGAATTGTTGAGGCTATTCAGTGATCCAACAGGGCATGGCATCTTCCAACTTGAGGGTTGGTACTTCATACGGTTCATATCTTATTCGTGTATTGGTCTTCATTGTTATCCAGCCCTTGGAGGATTGTGATGTTCTATTGGATAATTTTGTAGCAGCTTCTATCTTCTTTATTGGAGCCATCAGTTGAGCATTCCAGATCGTCATCTTCATTGTACCAGGTTCTTCTATTTATGAATAAAATCAGATCTGAGGTGTTTTGGGCTTGTCTATCATATTGTTGATCTTTCATATCATTGAGGTATGTTCCATTATGGTATATTCTTGTTTATTGTTTCAACACACATACAAATCATCAACATAAACCCTAAGACCGAAATCAAGAGGTCAACCTGCAAGTAAACACATAAAAACAAGTAAATCAACAAAGTGTTTGACGAAATGCCAAAACCAGAAAAAGTTTATAACACCCAAAACCATGATGTTCCTTGAATCTTGGCTTGGGAATGTTACATGGTCCCATACTTGTAGGTCTAAGTTCCATCCTCCAGGTGCTTAGTGCTTCTCCCCCTAGGTAGGTACTATTATCGCATAGTTTGTAGTTAAGGTAAAAGACGTATGAAAGAGAGGCAAACTGGCGTAACTGAGGCTATCCTACCACTGTCACCTCAATAGTATATCTCTTTCTGTTTAGGGTGGTAGGCCCAGGGGAGACGTCCCCAGTGACCTGGGGTTTTGAGAAGGAAAAGGGTTGAAGGCTAAGTATAATATTCCCCCTCACAAGTCACCACCGATCAGAAAGTCTTGGCTAATCATCCAATAAATATAAGTAATAACCAAAAAAGTGTACCTACCCGAGACAAAGCAACAAGGAAACTATACATGTGCAAGATTACTTGTTGGTTAGTAATTCATATACTCAAATACTTTCTGATAATAAGAAATTGACCAATAATATTGATGAAGTAAATCGATTTTTATACAATAGCAATGATTACAATATATATATCACTTCTCAATAAATGCTAATGAAGATTCACTATAAGAAATGGTAATTTATCATCAATGTAACAATACTAGAAGCAACGCCTTAGCCAATCACTCAATTGCTTTAAAGATAAATATATGTTGCAAGGTATAAGTATAACACAAGTAGATAATGGCAACAATAGGGATAGTAAGTGCTAGTCTAAGCTAGGGTTAGAATGAGTTAATGATTGTTCAAGAATATTTTTAAGTTGTGTGTGATCAAGATACTCAACACAAGAAGTCTTAGCTCAGTGTGTTATTAGGGCAAATGGAGTCAAAATAGCTACAAATGTTGAAGGGATGAAATGATAGTGATATGGATAAAGACAAGAGGGTTAGATGTTTAAGTGTTTCTAAGGCAAGGCCTCAACAATGAAACCCTAGGGGAGAAAGGCTCACTAAGGTGTAGAAACCATAGGCCTTAGTGCTTTCTCCTCCTTCTTTAGCTCATTAACAAGATAAAAAAGACAAGCTTGAGTAATAAATGTTATGGCTAAGGACAAGAGAGTTTAATGATGATGTGTTGCTAAGGCAAGGCTTCATCAATCAAACCCTAGGGAAAAATGGCTCACTAAGGTGTAGAAACCCTAGGCCTAAGTGTGTTTTCCTCCTTCCTTGGCTCAATGACAAGATAAAAATGGCTAGGCTAGAAGAGTAGAAGTAGAGTGTTTCTATGGAAAGGCTCTATCTAACATCAACAAAATCAAAATGGCTCTTGGATTAACTTAATAGGGACATGAAACAAGGACACAAAAATGTTCTTGTCCCATAGGGTTTAATTCAACAAATTATAATAACAAAATGCAAGTAAACAATACCATAACCATTAATTAAAGAAGTGTTTTGCAGAAATTCACTTACATTCACCAAGCATTCATATAGCCAAACCCTAGTTGTAAACCTTCCACCAAGAAAATTCCAAAATAGACAAGAAAGAGACTCCTTCAGCAAGTGTGCATCAATTTTCAGCCAAAAACCCTAAAGGAAGGCGCAAATTTTAGACCTCACTAAGTGGGAATGAAAGAAGATGTCCAAAATGAGAGTTTTAGCTCTCTACTTATACAATGCCAAGTGACCTTAATAAAATTTAGGTCACCAAAAGGCCGACAAGGCCAAAATACCAAATAATATTGTTTTACATTAAATGTCATAAATTAAGCCCTAATCAAGAAAAAGTAAGATGTCATGCCCTTTCTAGGGTGACATTATCCCTTTTTATGGAAGCATTGGCCTCTTGGAGCAAGACGTTATCCCTCCTTGGGCTTCTCTAGCCTGGAACACGTGCCATAACTACCATAACTACCTCCCCAAAATGTCCATAATGTTGGATGATGTCATGGGCATGTTGAGTGACGTTATGGGCCTTCCATGGACAACATTCCAGTGGAGAGGGATCAACCCCCCTAGGTAAGGCTCTACCAGGGTGCCTCTATTGAATGTCCTCCTCTTCTCTAGTGAAAACCCCTATGTCCTCTCTCTAACCCCTGCTGGGGTCTCATCATCCATCTAGTGGGCTCTTCAGCCCCATGGAGGTCCGAACTAATCATCTCCCCATGTGTACCTATCCAATATGGTACATTTTTGTCGGGTATGATCCTGCACATCAATAGATATGCCCTCCATGGAATTATAACCCATAGAGATCATAGCAAGGTCAATCACATCTAATCATCAATTTTATTAAAGATGTGCATAAAACCCCTTTTACCCAGTGAAGTTCTCAAAGACGTTATACAAATCTGCAAGGAATGTTTGGAGGAAGTGACAGGGCATCCTATTGGTCTAGTGTCCACTAGAAAAGGGATGTTTCAAGAAGAGATCAAATCCAAGTCATGTTAATGGGTGAGGTGGATAAGGGATGTCCTGACAAGGGGTGCAGTGATAGGAGGGAAATGAACCATCTCTGATACAGGACCAAGCTGAGGTGATGAATGTTGCTACTAATGAGAAAGTGGAGGCGTTGAAAGGAAGAAAATATGGGCCTTCCAGGGCCATTCTCAAGTCGATTTGGCTCTTGGTACCTCATGTCTAGGACCTATGGGCCTCGAGATATAATCTCCTTAGTTATCCCTAAAAGTGGGGGATAACATTTGGCTCCAACTCGGGGACATGTTCTCACCATAGAGCATATGAGAACCTCAACATCTCTGGCATAAGTTGTAACCTGTTTAATCTCAATAGAAACTATCAGTAATCATTTGGGGTGGTGATATCACCCCTAGCTCATATATATGAAATAAAATCAAACATATGTTCAAATGTGAAAGCAAACTACTCTAGTATGAAATGAAAATGGTATATACAATGAATGAAAATGCCTACTTACCTATACTTACATGTTGGATGGATGTCAGGTGTAGTCAAATGACCAATGAAACCAATCTAGAAATGCTCCACAATAGCTTCCTTTGTGCTTCATCATGAACCAAAACAATGATAAGTTAAGCACAAAAATAACATGAAGTATAAAATGTATTGTGTCAATGGAAATAATAAAGTCTAACTCATGGAGGCGGTTGGGAGGGAAAAAATCATTCCAAGTCATTCTCCGAGGAAAGTGCTCAATCCACTTCAGGAAAGGATCGTAAAAATTCAAAGGTTTAGAAAACTGACTCAAAAGGTTTGCAAGATGGCTACCTAGGATGTTCTCACAATGTGAAACTTGGGAGAGGATTGACAAGGATTTAGTAGATGGTTGGAAAACGCCTAAGGGAAAGTTGAAAAGATGAGATGACATACTTATTTTTGAAGTTTTCAACCAACCCTTGGACTCTAGGGTTTTCCCCAGAGAAAAATCAATACAAAAGAAACATTTCCCAACTATACCTCTAGAGACACAACAAAGTAAAGTAATCGAAGGTGGTTGGAGAAAATTTTCACAAGGATCCTTCTTTAACCAAAAAATGTCAAGACCCGAGCACAATGGTGGTTGATAATATTCTTCATGGAAAGGATCCAAGTGCTCAGATGATTACTCGTGAAAACCCTCAAGGTAAGACTGAAAATCACCAGGAAAACAAGGTACTAGGTCAGCCTTGGGTGTTTGAAAAGTATGGGTAAATATATCATCTCCTTGTTGCCACTAGTCAAAATCAAAAGTATATTGTAGTGATAATTGTGAAGGCAACACTTGGAAATGATTCTCAATGTCATAAATGGGGTCCATACCAAAACCAACTACATCCCATCTACGTCTTCCAACATGTATGAACTCATCAATATTATCAACCATGTCTCTATATGTATCATAACATGAAGGATTCAAAATATCCAAGGGCTCATCCATCTCCTCCTCATTTCCCAAATCATAAAGTATAGACCTATCAAAATCTTGGAGAGGAGGGTAATTTACTGTTTCTTCTTGTGCAAGATTTTTGAGGGCTTAGGTGTCTTCAACATTCATCATTGTTTCATCCTCATGAATTTCCCCTTCATATTCAATTGTACAACAAGGAAAATATTCTTCATTCGGGGATTCCATTTCTCCTTCACTCTCTGAATCATGGAACAAGGTATCATCAAAATCCTGAAAAGGAAAGAAACTAACCTCATCGTCTTATTGTTGTGAAGGGGGAAAAGGCTTGTGGATGGATTCATCAGAGGGAGGAGAATAGGTTGATACTTCATCATTTTCTTAGGTTCTAGCTCCTCAACTGTGTCTTCAGCAGTCCTATGTTGATCCATGGTATGTTCCCCTTCTTCTTCGAAATCAACAATAAATTTCTCAAGGGCAACCAAACTTTCCATACTAAGAGTACCTGAGGTAAAGAGGTATCTTATCTTGGATAAGGAGATGTTTTTTCTCAATTCTTGTAGCCATGCTGAGAGCTTCATTGAGTGTCCTTGGGGCCCTCTTACTAAGGGTAAAACTTAGATGCACCAAAAGTGCATGGTTATAGAGATGGACAAGGTACTTCTCTTCAGGATGATGGATTTCAGGAATTTGATACAACATTTTCTCAAACCTATCCTGGAAGACTCTGACAGTTTCATCCTCAACTTGCTTTATATGCTCGAGTCTTTCTAGTAGTACCGGGATGTCTTCCAATTGAATACCCCATCTCCCGAGAAAGGTTTCTTAAAATTGCTCCATAGTTTTGATGCTGGCATCGGGGAGGTTGTCATACCACTCTCTAGAATTGTAATAAAGACTAGCAGAGAAAAGTTTCATGACCAATTCTTCAACATCATCAGCGATAGGGTGGGATAGAAAGAAGTCCCAGAAGTTTCTCATGTGATAATCATCTCTCTCCCTATTACCACCAGTGAATCTAGGGAGCAAATTCTTGTATTCAAGGGGCATTTGTTGAGGGTATCCCGAGATATTACTCATGTCTAAAGTCTTGTATTTTCTCGGATCCCATTGAGAAGTCATATTTGGCATTTTCATCAGTGGAGTCGCCAGATAATTTTTTTGAAATTATCAAAGAAATAAGGGAATCAACCTTAGTGGAGTCGCCAGGTAATCTTGTAAGATAAGGATTCCTTGAGGAAAGGCTTACCAAAAAAGTATCGTCTTGAGGAGAATTGACTCAATGTTCCCCGATAACGACACGGAAAGGGTATCGCACATTTTGTAGTTAAGGTTAAAGACGGATGAAAGTGAGGCAAACTGGTGTAACTGAGACTATCCTACCACTGTCACCTCAATAGGATAGCTCTTTCTGTTTAGGGTGGTAATCCCAGGGGAGACATCCCCGATGACCTAGGGTTTTGAGAAGGCAAAGCGTTGAAAGGATAAGTATAATATTCCCCCTCGCAAGTCACCGTMGTTCAGAAAGTCCTAGCTAATCATCCAATAAAGATAAGTAATAACCAAAAAAGTGTACCTTCCCGAGACAAAGCAACAAGGAAACTATACATGTGCAAGATTACTTGYTGGTTAGTACTTCATATAATCAAAGACTTTCTGATAATAAGCAATTGACCAATAATACTGTTGAAGTAAATCAATGTTTATACAATAGTAATGCTTACAATATATATCACTTCTCAATAAATGCTAATGAAGCTTCACTATAAGCAATGGAAATTTATCATCAATGTAACAATACTAGAGGCAACGCCTTATCCAAACACTTAATTGCTTTAAAGATAAATATATGTTGCAAGGTATAAGTATAACACAAGTAGATAATGGCAACAATAGGGTTAGTAAGTGTTAGTCTAAGATAGGGTTAGAATGCATTAATGATTGTTCAAGAATATTTAGAAGTTGCATGTGATCAATATACTCAACACAAGAAGTCTTAGATCAGTGCGTTAATAGGGCAAATGGAGTCAAAATAGCTACAAATGTTGAAGGGCCAAAGTGATAGTGATATGGATAAAGACAAGAGGGTTAGATGTTAAAGTGTTTCTAAGGCAAGGCCTCAACAATGAAACCCTAGGGAAGAAAGGCTCACTAAGGTGTATAAACCCTAGGTCTTAGTGATTTCTCCTCCTTCTTTAGCTCATTAACAAGATAAAAACGACTAGCTTGAGTAATAAATGCTATGGCTAAGGACAAGAGAGTTTAATGATGAAGTGTTGCTAAGGAAAGGCTTCATCAATCAAACCCTAGCGGAAAACAACTCACTAAGGTGTAGAAACCCTAGGCCTTAGTGTGTTTTCCTCCTTCCTTGACTCAATGACAAGACAAAAACTACTAGGATAGAAGAGTAGAAGTAGAGTGTTTCTATGGAAAGGCTCTATCTAACTTCAGAAAAATCAAAAGGGCTCTTGGCTTAACTTAATAGGGACATGAAACAAGGACACCATCATGTGCTTGTCCCCTAGGGTTTAATTCAGCAAATTATAATAACAAAATGCAAGTAAACAATACCATAACCATTCAATAAAGAAGTGTTTTGCATAAATTCACTTACATTCACCAAGCATTCATATAGCCAAACCCTAGTTGTAAACCTTCCACCAAGAAAATTCCAAAATAGCCAAGAAAGAGATTCCTTCAATAAGTGTGTATCTATTTTCACCCAAAAACCCTAAAGGAGGGTGCAAATTTCAGACCTCACTAAGTGTGAGTGAAAGATGATGTCCAAAATGGGAGTTTTATCTCTCTACTTATACAATACCAAGATACCTTAATAAAATTTAGGTCACCAAAAGGCAAACAAGGCCAAAATACCAAATAATATTGTTTTACATTAAATGTCATAAATTAAACCCTAATCAAGCAAAAGTAAGACGTCGTGCCCTTTCTAGGGTGATCTTATCCCTTTTTAGGGTAGTATTGGCCTCCTAGAGAAATATGTTAGCCCTCCTTGGGATTCTCTAGGCTTCCATAACTGCTATAAATACCTCCCCAAAATGCCCATAATGTTGGATGACGTCATGGGCATGCTGGGTGATGTTATGGGCCTTCCAAGGTCAATGTTTCAATGGAGAGGACACAACCCCTCTAGGTAAGGCTATGCCAAGGTGCCTCTGTGGAATGTCCTCCTCTTCTCCGGTGAAAACCCCTATGTCATGTCTCTGCCCCCTGTTGGGGTCTTAGCATCCATCTGGTGGGATCTTCAACCCCATGGATGTCCAAACTAATCATCTCCCCATGTGTACCTGTCCAATATGGTACATGTCCTTCGGGTATGATCCTGCACATCAACAAATATTCCCTCCATGGGCTCACAAGTCATAGGCATCATAGCAATTTCAATCACATCCAATGATCAATTTTATTAAACATGTGCATAAAACCCCTTTTACCCAGCCAAGTGCTCAAAGACATTATACAAATCTGCAAGGCAAGTTTGGAGGAAGTGACAGGGCATCCTATTGGGATAGTGTCCACTGGAAAAGGGATGTTTCTGGAAGAGATCAAATCCAAGTCATGTTAATGGGTGAGGTGGATAAGGGACATCCTGACAAGGGGTGCAGTGATAGCAGGGAAATTCTAGGCTTACCTATGGGTGCCTTTGTAGAAGGTGAGTTGCACCTGTCTTGGATGCAAATATTTCCAATCCCATTCATGCCTTTTATTATTATTTCTTTATTGTTTTTTCTTTCAAGAAGCTAATTAGGGGATATTTCCTTGGCATGGTGAACAATGGTGGCAATGTTAGCCACAAGAACTTTCACGAAAACGAGAAGGTTGGCTCATGATGAGACCCCCTTTCTCTTGGCCATGCAACCAAGAGCCACTACCCTGGTATGGTAACCGGCTACTAGTAGTGTCATACCGTTAGGTACCCATGGACCTAATAGGCTGGCTCATGATGAGATCCCATATTCTCTGACTAGGTCTTGTTTTATTATTTTTTATGGGTCCCTCTTGTTTCTTTCTAAGAACCTATTTACTTCTTTCTCGAGGATCCTTGGGCAAAGCATCTCGTGGTTTTTATTTTAGGCTTTTGTCTTTTTCCAGCTTTCTTTTACCTTCTGGGCCTTTATCCCCTTCTTCCCACAAGGCAAGGTGCAACCCTTAAATGATTGGACAACCCAATTCCCAGATCAATGTAATGGCATGGATGAGCGGGAAGTAAGATGGAAAGTGGTAAGTATGTCAGGAGTGAACGATGACTTTTCATGAATCCCCTCAGTGGAAACTCAAAACCTATGGGCACAGGATTACTAGGGCATCTTGTCATCCCCCCCAGACATGGTCAAGTGGATAAGTATAAGATCCAAGCACCCATTAAAAACAAAAAGAACTAGATGAACATATTCAAAGGTTTTGAGGATCAGAGTGACACATACCATGATACCTGGACTCATTACCTCATGGAGAAAGAACCATCGTTGATATAGGACCAAGCCGAGGTGATGGATGTTGTTGCTACTGACAAAGTGGAGGCGCTGAAAGGAAGAAAATATGGGCCCTCCAGGGCCATGCTCAATTCGATATGGCTCTGATTACTCCATGTCTAGGACCTGAGGGCCTCAAGACATAATCTCCTTAATTATCCCTAAAAGTGGGGGATAACATGTACCTCCCCTAATCAAGCAAATAAATCCTCCATTTTGTGCACCCAATGGGTTAATCATCGTGTAGATCAGGGACCAGCTCCTAGGTAAGGGGCTATTCTAGCACTCTAACTAAGGTCAAGTATCCATCCCCACTAAGTCATCCATATGTCCATGACATCACCAATGGACTAGCACTGGGTTAAAACACTTTTAAAGTAACCCCAAAAGATAACACTTCCTTGGATAGTCCATCCTCTTGGAACTCACTTGGAACTAACTCCACCATTCTGTGCACCCAATGTGTTAGTCATCATGTCAATTAGGGACCACCTCCTAGGTAAGGGTGATATGTTAGCACTCTAACTAAGTTCAAGTATCCACCCAAGCCGAGTCATCCATATATCCATGACATCACCAATGGACTAGCACTAGGTGAAAACATTTTTAAAGTAACCCCAAAAGATAACACTTCCTTGGCCAGTCCATCCTCTTAGAACTCACTTGTGGTCAAATCATGAGGGACATCAAAGAAATTGATGAATTACATAGGCACCTCTTTTACTGGTGCCTCCTCCACTACTTTGCTTGAATGCAAATACAAGACTCATTGCATGCACATAACTACAAGTTCATTCTCCATCCCTTCTTGCATCTCATGCATGCATGAATGGATTTTCTATGCTACCTACAAGTCAACTACAATATATTCTCCTTGCATGCATGTTTCTA
This sequence comes from Picea glauca, assembly GCA_000966675.3. Taxonomy (NCBI): domain Eukaryota; kingdom Viridiplantae; phylum Streptophyta; class Pinopsida; order Pinales; family Pinaceae; genus Picea; species Picea glauca. The sequence goes on along the minus strand of JZKD02S0873859.1, from coordinate 54,046 downwards.
CAATTTCCTCCACATCATCATCATTTTTATCTTATTATGATATGTAGTGAATGACATGCTCATCATCCTCTCCATCTACCTTTATAGAAAAATACCAATCATTTTCTATTTTAGGCATTGATTTTCAACTTAACTCATTGCCATCATCTTTACTTTTTTATTTTCTCATGATGTGTAGTAGCCATGACACTCCATCATGGTTCCCTTCCTTTTGTTTTATTCTAACCTCAATGTTGTTTTTTATCCTTGCACACTCATAAACAAATAAGTTGTTATATGAAACAAGGGCTCCCTCTGGATCCTCTTCTTTCTCTTCTGCAACTTTGACTACTACCATTTGCAACACCTAGGATTGCCTTTTCTTCCATTACTCCAGCTACTGCTATGACAGTCTCATCATATTCATGTCCATCATCCCTATGGACCTTCCTCTCATTCTCATGCTCCTCTTGAACATCCATGAAAATTGATAATAGCAACATTTTTATGTTTTCCTTATACCACCATAGCCTTCAAGTCTATTTCCTCTTCGATTCCTTTAACTTTCTCTGAAACCTTCTCTACTACTGCAAGCTTCTCATCCTCTTATACTACAACACCTCTTTCAACAATTTCACCTTCAAACATGCCTTCAAACTTTGCAAATTCTCCATGGTTGTGTTCTCTTTCATCCCTTGACATGGCCGCTACCTCTACCTCTACTTTGTCTTCTACAACCCTTCCATGGGTTGCAATCTCTTCCATCCTTATGGAACTTTCATTGCTTCCTTATCCTTCAAAGTATTTTTCGAATACTACAACAATGTCACTACTATCCTCTTCTTCACTTGCAACAACAATAGGGTTGTTTCTTCCTTCATCTCTACCTACACATTCAAAAACCTTAGATGTATTAACTAAATCAAATTCCCTCATGGGCATGTCCTCTAGGGACTCTCCATCCCCAAATACACAAATGATGACTTTAGCATCACCATCCTCCTCACACTCTGGAAGGCATTCAAAGACTTGTTGCTCTTCATTTTCTTCAAGGTTTCTGCAAGGTGCCACCCCTTCTACATTTGCAAGCCTTCAATTTATAAATTGACTTCAGATTTGACACCCTCATCATTGTTGTCTTCTTCAACACTTGTTATCGTTTCCACAACAGTATCTAATTCATTCTTTGCAATGTCCTCATGGACCACTATCCCCTTCAATACTTCTAACTTAACAATCTCACCCTTTAGCTTGGCCCAATTCAGCTTGAGCTTCTTCTTCCTCACCCATCTCACCCATTCCTCATTTGCAACCCCAAGCATGTTTCTAGCTTCTTCTTCCTCACCCATCTCACCCATTCCTCATTTGCAACCCCAAGCATGTTTCTAGCTTCTTCTTCCTCACCCATCTCACCCATTCCTCATTTGCAACCCCAAGCATGTTTCTAGCTTCTTCACCTACATATTCATCCATAAGAAAATTATCAAACATAAATTGATTTCCCTAAGGAACCTCCTCGAAATTCTCTCCCTCCTCGGGGGCACAAACAATAGTCTAAACACCATAACCATCTTCTTCATCCTCATACTTAGTTGATGGGATGTCTTCACCTATTCTCTTCCCCCTTTCAACATGGAGATCTGCATTCTCTACATGGAAAGATTCCTTAACTTGTTGTTCTTCCACTAGCATTGGCTTCACAGCTTTATTCTCTTGTTGTTATTCCCTTGTATTTATCACTTTCTTCATTTTTACCTCTTCCTTTTGGGATTTGTACCATGTTATAATTCATCTGAAAACAACTACACTTCCTCTTGTAGGGCATTTTCAACTTCAAAATGATTTGTTATGGCCTTTCCTTTAGGCTTTATCTTTGTTGGTTTAACTCCTAGAGCTTCCATCATGTCCCCTATCTATCCATACATCTTCCTCACCTGCTTTGTGATATTCATTTTCTAAGAAATGGTCATGCAAATAACTTCCACTTCTTTGTCTTTTCCTCACTCAAACCCACTGCAACAGTTCCTTTGCTAGAACTGTTATCTTATCAAACTTTTTTGAAAACTCTACCCACCAAATTTGTTTGTTGGAGCTACCTTCAACCACTTGCAGATTTTAAAAATCTTCCCTTCAATCTTCAAAACTTCAATGAGTTTCTTTGTTTCATTCATTCAATAGTGAGTTATATTTTGTTGTTGATTTGCAGTGCAAAAATATATGGGGTGAATTCGATAGCATTGAGGATAAAGAGGCAATAATATTATTTATTCCTTATTGTCCTTTAATACTTGAAATAAAAATCTGTGGTGAAGAGGAGATTAAACCGAAAATACAGTGCCAGTTGTTGGTTTCTATGGTTAAGATCCATGATACAAGACATGCCCATGAAAGGAAAACAAAGGACAATGTGATGATGGCCATGCCTTTGGGAGAGAATCCTAAAGACAAAAAAATTTGCCAACTAGTTGTCAGAAGGCAGCCATGTGCTAACATTATATGTGGCATCAATAGACATGAAAGGAAGCATCAAGCCTTAAATCTAGACTCGCTACACATTCTTGGTGTTGTGCCTAACTTTGCATGCATGCAAGATGATTTCTCCTATAGTAGAAGAGAGGAGTTGACCATTCTTAGTGGTGACCAACAACTTGAGATGAATGGGACAATCATGACCGATCACATTGATTTTGACTATCTTACCAAGCATTGTTGGAGCATAGACAAGATATTATAATTTTAATAATGTCCGAAAAGTGACTATAAATAGGTCAAACTTCAAAGGGATTTCTAAGTACATCAGAACTTGATCCTAGGTGAAGAGAAATGAGGTACTATCAGGCTGCTAAATCTGGTCTGTCTTTGACCATATTTTAGCTCTAAGTTTGACTTTCCAAATCTGTCCTTTGTTGTCTTTTAGGACAGAAAAATGTTTGGCTACTTTCTGCTGATAATTTTGTGGTTAAGTGTCCTTTTGAGGTGCCCTTGCAAGTGTTTTTCATGCCAATGATTAGCACATACAATATAACTCAAAACACATAACACTCCTAATATTTACAACTCTAAATGTTGATTTAACAACTCTAAACATGCATGAAATTGACACATGTTTTTGGTCAACATGACCCTGGAAAAACCCCCCATGGGGAAAACCAGTTTGGAGTAGATGTATATAGAAGGCCTCAAAGAAAAATGCACAACACAAAAAACATTTACAAGTGAACTTGATACAATAGCAACCCTTCTCGGAAGCCATGGAGTCCCTTTAAGATGTCCTTGTTAGCCTCTTGAAGCAAGGGGCACTTTGCCTTGGTGTCCCCCTCTTTCCTTGCTAGCTTTTTGTCCTCTTCCCTTGCCTCTTGCTTTGACCTTTCCTTTGCTTGTGCCTTTAAACCCTTGCTTTCCTTTGGCTTGCCCTTGTAGAAGTTCCCTCCCTCCAAATATGTGGTGAGCACTTAGCTCAAGTGTGCCCCTACTCAAGCAAAAAACTAACAAATGAGTGTGTCCTCCATCTCCCATCAAGAGTACCTCTCCTCAACAAGATAGAACCTATATGTGGAGTGAAGCGGGAGCATTTTTAGGAAGCGGAGCGTCGGGAGCGTCATTTTCAAAAAATCCTCAAGAGTGAAGCGTCCCGGAAGCATCTATTATATATATATATATATATATATATATATATATATATATAAGTGTATGAAAACATGCATATTTGTACATTGTAACATTAAAATGGCATCCATAGTAGTAAGTAGTAGTACATCAATGATTAATCATTCAAGCATCAACCATCTAGAATCTAGAAATTACAAACTTACAAACCAAGATACAAATTTTTAAGCCATATAATAGAAAGTAGACCATTAAGTTATAGAATGAAATCAATCATCTAGCAACTATCAACAATAACATGAGTCATGACCAAATAGTTATGATTACAAAATAGGCCATCTACACTAAATTATGAATATCGAAAGGTCCAAAACAATAAAGTTTAAATTGTGATAGACTCTAGAGTATAGTTGCTAAATGCTATGAGTCTATCATCTATACACTGACATGTAAAGTAATGAAGCGCACCATGGATCTCCCTGTCACTAAACCATTTTGTAACTCTCCAAGTCACATTTTTTTGCAACATATTTGAAGTACAAGATTGGTTTCTTGGGTTAATTGTGCTAATCAATTTAAGGTAATTCACACTTCCACTCTAATATATAATGACTTAGCTTAATTGACTTTAAGGTTTTCCCCTAGGCTAGGGTATTTTCCTAATTCCTTAGTCTGAAGTCATAGAAACAGATCTAGTGTATTATCCATAGAGAGAAACTCTATAACATACCATGAGATCAACTCTATAACAACATTTAGTACAGATTTTTAGTACAATCCACAGTGTTCGATTACCATATTTAAGTCATAGAATCAGAGCCAAGGTAAAGTTCCACATTATGAGGAATACACCAATGGATGATTTTGGTGTTGAAAGACACACCCTAGTCACCAGGGAGATAGCACAGGTCTTCCATCAGTCTTCAACAATAGTTATGTAGATCCCAGCAGCAAGGGTGCACTTATTCAGAGTGAGGGCGTAGCTTCTGAGGAGGTATTGAGTCGATTTGTCCCATCCAGGGATAATCTAGAGATTCCCTTCTGACCGAGTTGAGAGGAAGGAAAGGCACATATTTTCCCTTTCTCGTCAAATTTCGACGAAGAAATCATCTGGGGCACATTTTCCAGCCATTGAGGTTGCGACAGTTGGGGAGGACACATTTGGGGTTCCCGAGCGATCGTCAAACCAGATATAGGGAAATCCTTCCGACCTGTTGTTGTCCTTATACACACCTACTAGCCTGGGGAAGTCTCCAACCCACTTGTGTGTCCTAGGAGGAACAATCCTAAGTTCAAACCCACTGTCACCTCGATTTGGACTTCTTCCATTTAGGCTCACTCCTAGGGAAGCCAAGGGGGGTAGACCCTACTTAGCTATGTTAAGGTTGACTAAATGATCTAGGAGTTAATTTTAGTTATTAGGCTAGGGAGACCCAACCCAAATGACAAGCATTCAATGAAATGCAACTCTTCAATAACAAGCACACTCCTTATTCACTAAACAATGTTAAGACTAGTTCCTAAAGATACATAAATGGACTCAATGAGAGATACAACAAACTACAATTATACAAAAAATAAACAATGCTATGGGATATCCACAATGAGTAAAAGGAATTACTTTGCACTTAACCAATTATGAATGTTATATACAAATTGAAATACAACATGAAATATATATATATATATATATATATATATATATATATATATATATATATATATATATATATATATATATATATATACAATGGAATGAATAACCAAGTGATAATACAACTATCTCCAAAAGAATAAAGAATACTTTAACCAAATAAACAGTGAAACATCAATACATGAAATATTCACAAATAAGAGAGATAAATTGATGTAACTTGAAAAGTAAAGTGCGCGAAAGAGACATTGCGCAACTTTAAAAGTAAACAACTTTGATAGTAAAATCGCACAATTTGAAAAGTGAAGTTACTCTGAAAATGAAAATGCTTTGGAAATAAAATACATGGAAAGTAAATAACCTTGAATGTAAAATGCACAACTTACATAAAATATAACTGAACATGAAAGTGCCAAATTTGTGAATGTAGTAGGAATTTTAGAATATTTTAAGTCTTTGTTTAGTTAGGGGGGTTAGATGTGATAGATACAAGCCTAGACTATGTGTCTACCCCTAACTCTTACCCCTTCAACCAAAATAATTGTTGGGTGTTCAAGAAGAAGGAAAAGAAAGGTCCTTGCCTAGCTCCATAGGTCAATCTGAAATGCTTGGGCACTCAAGCAGGGAGGACACTTAGTGCTGTGAATTCGTCCCCGACTTTCACCCCCTGTAGGCTCCCAAGTCCCCCTTTTTTATGGTAAAAGTGATACTAGTTGGGTGCCTAATTAGACTAGATATGATTACTTCCAAAACAAATAAGTTACTCCCCTAATTAGTTTAGGTGTGGTTACTTTGCAAAGAAAAATCAAACTAAACTAGCCTAACGATGTTTCATGGATTGGCATAGCCAAATCACTTTTCAAGGTGTAGGCACAAATTTATGAATCAAATAAATTTTAATGAAAGTTAAGAATGGCCTAGCCACACAACTTTGCCTTAAGGACAAAGGTGGGAAAAACAATGTAAATTAAATGACTAAACAACCTCACAACAATGGCACAAGAAGGAGGGCAAGCCTACCGATTTTGTGCCAAGGTGGGTGAAAAATGAATAATTAACTTGAAATAAAATACAACTAAGCTAGCCACACAACCTTGCCTTAAGGACAAGTGGGGAAAACAAATAAATACAAAACAAAAACTAAAAACAGAACTAGTCTTACTATTTTGCATGGATTGGCATAGCCAAATCACTTTGCAAGGTGTAGGCAAACTAAACTAATTTACAATACAGAAAATTGATTTTTGGAAAAGAATGCAAGCCCAAGAGACTCTCTTGGGCTTCTTACAAGCTACAAGCTTAGAAAAATATAGAAAGAGAAGGGGTTGATATCGAAACTCAAGGGGGGTCCCTTGAATGCTTTGAAATTTGAAATGGACAACACTTCCCCTTCTTTCTGGCAAAAATCTTCAAACATCAGCAAGCAATTGCTTGTTGGAAATTGTTGCAAAACACTTGAAAACTTGTGAATTTTTGTTAGCAAACAAAACAGAAATTTAAACAAAAAAATCTGAACATATATATGAGTTTTTATGGACTATTTCAGAACAGAAATATGCTTGGAAATGGATGGAAAAAGACAAAAATAAGTTGTCGTAGCTTGCAGCAGAACTTACACCTTATCCATTCATCCTGCAGTTTTCGTCTATTATCAGGTATTATTGTTTTAGTTTGCTTATTGTATTTCGGCTAAGATCCTTTTGTCATTGATTTAACCTAGTTTATTTTATTCATCCACATTCGACATTGTACTCCGCAGAGATCTCATAATATATAGTTTGCAGTATTTTGTCTCATTTACTATATGTATGCTCATTTATATGTTGTAAACAAATAATTATACACATACACATCTAAAATGCATCCAGAAACCCTGAGTGTATCAGATTAGATTTTGGTCACATGAAATTAGCAACATTTCCTTGACTAGTTGGGTCAGGAACATTACACAACCATCCTCAAGGAGTGCCTTTTCTCCCAAGAATGTGCCCCTCCACAATATTGTGTGCCCCTCCTTATATGTATGCGCACTCTCTCAAGTAGTATCCCATACTCCATGGTGGACTAGTGTTAAGCTAGAGATCCTCCCAAACTCTTGACCTCCTACGTCTCCTCCTCCTCAAGATATGTGCCCAAGAGCTCTCCTCCTTCTCCTCTCCTCTCAAGTGAAGAATGAATCTCATCTTTTCCCTATTCCCTCTTTTAGATTCTCTTTGGCCAAACCCTAAAATATCAATGGCCTAGATCCAATCTAGCCAAGTCTAATCAATGGGTGAGATCTAATCCAAAAATATCACTTAAGAAACCCACTTTCCTCAGTTTGCTTTATGTGCTTTAACTCACCCACAAAGTGAATTAAATGTCACTTTAATGACTTAAGTGACATATTTCACTTTTAACTTAAACTCTTAAGTCAAAGTGAAATTAGAACATAAAATAAAGTAATGAGGGTAATAGTCTCCCCCTTTGTGTTTAGAGACTCACAAACATAAGGGGACCACTTTCCAAGGTACCCAAATCTCAACACTCCCTCTTACCAAGGAAAGTGACCTTCACCCCTGTTGATTTAACTGCTTCCTTTTATTGTCTGAGTTATTTACCCAAGGTTCATGTCTTTTGGGTTTCCAACAAAGCCTATAAAACTATCGACCCTCCTAGTAAACCAGAACACAACACAGTCCACACAATGCACTGCACAGTCTCACCCGAGATAGATTTAAATGGGTGGTTGTAAGAATCAAGTGTTTACAGCCTAGGATTGAGTATGGTATAGGGGATTGTTAATACAATCCATCTACTATGAATCGTGACTGCAATCTACTAGTACTCAGGGGGTTGCATCTATCCTTCACAGTTTATTTCCCCGAACAAAATAATCGTATTCTATAAAAATGCATTAACTCATTCATTAAGCGTAACAATTAGTTGTTGAAAGAAAATAAAAATATACATGCATTCATCATATTACACAGATATTACCGTGGTTCACCCCCTCCTGAGCTATGTCCACAAAGATTTTTCTCTTGGCTCTTTTATTATGGTAGTTCGACATCTCCAGCATCGCGTGCTTATAATTCCCTCTTATGGGTAAGATCTATATGAGGTGAAAAATATCGCACCATGCTCCATAGCTTGCAATCTAATCCTCAAATCTTCCTCCTCTCCTATGTTCTTAGCTCAACAGCTTACAAAATTGGTCCATAACCATATTACATAATGCATCAACTCGTACATAGCTATGATAGAATATTACAAAAGTGAATAAACCTCTCTATGATACTTGTGTATCTCTATTTATATATATCGGGCTCTTCAAAAATTTTACAGTGTATTACCAAAACCCTAACCCTACCGACGTTAAGTATTCCTCCCATGCACGCGTGTTGTTATTCCTCTAGATGTCGTTTTCCTTGTGCACACTTTCTTGCATGTGCATGTGTTGTGTTACCTTCCAGCTATTACTTCCGTTTTTGCACACTTTCTTTCCCACGATCATCCTTCTTTCCACTTTGGCCTAGTGTCAATAGGCCCCAAACACTAACATGTGACTCGTCCCGAGTCACCTAATCCTTCTGAGCTTCTTCGATCTCCTTGGTGATCATCTGGAACTTTTCCTTGAGCTCTGTTTCTTTTGTCAGTGCCTGCACGGTATTATCCTTGATGGTGTCTACTACCTGAACTACCACTTCATCTCTCAACAATCCTGCACATTCGATCTGGGTCTGTGCTATCTTTGTTTTATCTCCTTATGCCTATGAGAGTATTTCTACTACCCATTCTTGTAGTGGCTCTATTTGAGCCTGATGCTCCTATTTCTTTTTTTGTGCAGTGATAAGTTCTGCCTGCATCTTCTTCATCTCCTGCGTCCCTTTGACTCGTTCTGGGATTGGTACGGTATTCTGCCTCTATTTGAGTTCTTGGATCGTTGCATTGATCATTTCCTCTTCCTTGTCCCAGCATTGGACATATGGATCCTCCTCCAACCTTGTCCAAAGTTGTGTTTTTTTATTGAGCAATTCAGTTGTTGTGCTAACCTGTTGTTCCATATCCTGTAGCTGTGTTGTTGCTTCCTGCTTCCTTTTCTCCTTCACTACCAATGGAGTGGTTGGTGTGAGATGTTCCCATAGATTCTCGATCTCCTTCTGATATTGATCAATTGCCTACGCAATCTGGTCAATCTTACTTGCTACCGAGAGTTCATTCCCTTGTGCGGTGCTTGGGAGTTTCTCAAAAACTCCTCCCACTCTTCATTCCATTTCATTCCTACATTCTTTTTTGTCCTAAGTTTCGAGCTTGGCTTGCTCACAGACTTTTTCCAGTGCCTCGCGCTTCTTTGTTTCTTGTTGTAGCTTGATTAATTTTTTATGTGCACGAGACTGTACCTTGTGGTCGACACTAACCTGCAATTTGTGTAGTGCCCTTGATGGCATCCGTGTCAAGATCAATTGGATGTGGTCCAAATCCTTTAGGGGTGTCTACCCCACGATTTCATCCATGCGCATCATGCTAGGTTTGATGTAAATTGTTGCATTTGTGTGTGGCATGGAGTGGAATGGGTCTCGTTCTTCTACTTCCACTCCTTCTTTGGCATGTATTTTCGGTGGCTCTATGCCTCTGTTGTTGCTTATTGTCTGTGATTCCCTGAATTTCTTAAGGAACTGTCCCATTTCTTCCATCTCTTTTTGCAATTTATCCCTGTGATGCGCTGCATGATCGAAATCTTCTGCTAAGAAATCCTGGACCATTCTGGCGATCATTTCCCCATCGTCCTTCATGATTGTATAGTCTGGCGATGCTCGTTGTGCCTTTGATTTCTTGCACGCGCCTCCTTCCTACACGGCTAGTCTCTTATTTCCCCCCGGTTCCTATGTGATGGGGCTTGGGGCGGTCTCTTGCACTCCCTTATCTTGTTTTAGCTATTTGTTGGTTAGTTGTGTAGTCTCTTTCTTCCCCTTCTGGGACCCTATCTTATTGGACCCTTCGTCTACCTGAGTTGGCTTTCCTTGGCCCATTCATGGTTTCTTGGGCACTTGGATTTCTGAAGGTTGTGTTTCCACCTGTTCTTCCTCTCCTTCTGTTGTTGTTTTTGGTACTTCTCGGGTAATGGTCTTCCATTCATCAGGCCATTCATTGATGACCATGTTGATATCACCTTCTGTGATGCAGTAGTGCATCTGTAGTCATTGTTTATCTGGATCATGCCTTGTTTGTATCCACATTGTCTGTCTTGTGGCTCGAAAATTGGCGATGTCTACATATCACACAATAGCCTCTGGTGTTATTCTCCATGATCGAATGATAACTTCCTATATATCCCGTAGATATGCTTCGAATATGATTATGTTCTCCCTCTTCTGCCTGGCCTGCAGCCCAGATTGCAGTAAGAGGTATCTCGCTCCCACTAGCTGTGGTCTAGTACAAAAGACCACATACCCTGGTTCTCGCCATCCCATGAAGGCTATTAGGGTAATTAGCCACGAGTAATGAAACTTTGTGCCTAGGTCTTGCGCATCCTTGCAGTCCTCTTTAAATAAGTTCAATAGGTATGGCACCAAGATCATAGAGGTGCCTTCTGTGCACTGAGCTGCAACTGCAATGAATCCTGCTGGTACTTCCTCTTTGCGGCATTTTCTAAGGAATTTTCAAGATAATATCTTTGTGCCCAGTTGTGTAGCTGCGTTGTTGATTTGTTTGATTATGATGCCCCTCGTCCCTCTGGCGATGCCATATTTCTTCTTCATTTCTTTTGTCAACGCTTTCTCCTTGGATTTGTCATCTAGAATCAACGCGGGATCCATACCCCAGGTTGGTAACCCTTTGATTTGTGCAATAAGATTAACAATTATGGGGACGGGCTTGTCCATCCATATGTCCCCTCCATGTGTTACTGCTAACAGTTGTTTGACACATGTTGTCATGTACTGGCCTCTGCCAAAATGTGGTAACTTTAGAAAACCTAATATTCTTGTTTGGTCCAGCCGAGATGCCCACTGGTGTGGCTGGCTAATTGTTTCTCCAAGTTGGTTTACAATTATGGTCTACATGAAGACCCTCTGTGCAAGTTTTGGGAACTTGGTTTCATTTGATATGTCATGGTCGGAATACTTGAGCTTTCCTACATGATCTAGTAGCTCTGGTTCTACCTGTACTCCATCTGGTATGTGTGGTAGAATAATTTATGTTGCAGGTTTCTTATGAGGTGAGCTCGGTATATAAACTCTATCTTCCTACTGCGGTGGTTGGTTCGAAGTTCCAACAACTTTCGATTGTTCCCCCATCAGCCATTTTGGACAAGCCGAGGCATTGGAAACGGTCTCCTTTGTTGGTTGACCTGAGATGGTAGTTTGCGACTTGGATGGTTGTGCTGGTGCTTCCTGACTTTGTGGAATTCCGTTAACCTCCAGGGCTACTTCGGCGCTTTTTGGATGCACTTAATGTTGGGTTTCCACTTCCTCGTTCTAAGGTGCCTGTGCCGCTACTGGCGTATCCACTTTCATGGCCTCTGCTTATGGCTGTTGAATTTCTTCTAGTATCAGTGTAGAGTTCACTGGTATCCTCTCGGGGGATGGGATTTTGTCGATGTCAACGATCTCCGATTATTGTTGTTCGTTCTCTTCCAACAGTCCTCCTGACCTAGTTTGAACCTTGGTTGGTCTGGCTGTCTGACTTGCTTTTGTTGGCTTTGGTGGTGCCATAGTAGTGACTATCGAATGTTTTCTAAGTTCTAATAACTTCTGGGAGTTCTGTGGTCCCGTTCTTGTCATTCTGGCTGCTATTATTCTCTCTTTGTTTTCCTTTCGTGAATAGACCAGTCACTCTTGTGCTCGTGTGTTGTATGGTTTGGCCACAAAGCTTATCAAGGACGCTTCCTCCATTATGTGTTTAATGCCTCATAACTATGGGTTCAATGCATCTGTGGTGGTTTCTTACTTGCCATTATGTTTGCATTGTCATCTCTTGTTGGTGTGTTTAATGTGATGTCCCATCGATCCTTGTCGTGCTTTAATTTCGCTTAGTGTTGTCTTGTCATATTGCGTTTGTCGACTTTTCGTTTCTTGCTTATTTTCCCTCTGTATGTAACCATTGTTCGTTCCTTTTCTGAATTTGTGTTTTGAACGTCATGTGGCCTTTCTCTCTTTGGCGTGTTGCGTGATTTTTAATCTTGTTTCCTTTTTTTCTCTTTTTTATTTTAGAATTTTTTTTTTTACTGCGTGGTGGGTGGTCGACTGTCCTTGTATAGCTTTAGTCAAATCCCGTTGATCATTCCTCTAAGGTCTGCGCCTACTAAATCTCTTAACTGTATAGCTCCTTCGTTTGTGACATATTTTGCCTCATATGGTCCTAACCAATGCATTCTGATCTTCCCCAGGTGTTGAAACGACTTGTTGTCATAGAGAAATACTAGATCTCCTTCCTTAAACATTTTTTTCTTGATGTGTTGATCGTGCCAAGATTTGTCTCTTGATTTCTGCACTTGTTGATGGAATCCTTCCAGGATTCAGTCTTCCTCCATTGACAATAACTAATTCAATATTTCCTGTGTTGCACCTCATTCTTTCATCTGTGTGATAGCTGCTATGCGTAAGCTAGGTACTAAACATTTTAATGGCACTACTGCTTCTTGGCCATAGACTAGCTTGAATGGTGTGTATGCCCTATCAAATTTTTTCATGTGGTCCTATACGCCCATAATATTGTTGGTACTTTGAGGTCCCAGTCGTCTCTATTGACATTACAGATCTTTGTCAGTGCATTCTCCAGAATTTTGTTGAAGGCTTCTACTGTGCCATTTTCCTGTGGTTGATACAAAGTTCCCTTCTAGTGATGAACTTCAAACTCTTTAGTCAACGCGTGGATGGTGTTGTTTATGAAGTGTGTGCCTTGGTCGCTCATCAAAAATCTTGGGCACCCAAATCTAGTGATGACTTGTTCGAACAAGAAGTGTGCAGTTGTCTCTGCACTACAATCTTTTACTAGTGCGACTTCCGCCCATCTTGTTAGGTATTTCATCGTGGTGATAATGTATCTTTCCCCTGTTCTTTTGGCTGGTGGGTTAATTGGTCCAACAAATTCGATTGTCCATTTATCAAATTCCTGTAATGTTACTTGTGCTCGTAGTGGCATCTCATCCCTTCTGTTGCGTTTGCCTACCCTTTGACAAACATCGCATCTCTGACAGTACTCTTTCGAGTCCCTGTGAATCATTGGCCACCATAGTCCTACGCATAGTACCTTCTACGCGGTATCTTTTCCTGCATAATTTCCTCTTGTGATTCTCTCATGGGATTCTGCTAAAATTCTTGGTCGTTCGTGCTCTAATACATACCTTCGCAAGATGATGTCTACGTCCATATTGTATAGGTGTCATGCGATCAGTTGATAGTTGGTTACGTGGACTTCTAGGTTCTTCTTCTGCATACTAGATGATCTCATGATTTCTGCGATCAAGTATTAGATGATCTCTGCGAAGTAGTCATCAACAATCTGTACTGAGAATAACTGTGCATCCAAAAAGTTGTCTTCTAAATTCGTAGGTTCTTCTCCATTTGTGACCCTGGATAGGTGGTCAGGTCCTGCATTCAGTTTCCCTGGTTTAACGATTACTTCAAAATCAAATTCTTGAAATAGTAGTAACCATCGACAAATTCTCCCCTCCAACACTGGCTTGTTGACTAGGTATTTCAAGTCTGAGTGATCTATAAACACATTAAAGTGTTTTCCCAATAGGTAATTTCTAAACTTCTGTAGTGCATAGACCATAGCTAGGCCTTCTCTTTCTATCATGTTATAATTATGTTCTAAGTCTGATAGCTTTCTACTTGCGAATGCTATCGGATAATCCAAGTCTCCTTCTCCTGGCTGTGCTAAGATAGATCCCAGTGCTATCGCTGATGCATCTACATGCACATGGAATGTATTGTCCCAGTCTGGAAATACTAATATCGGTGCGGTAACCATCCTTTCCTTTAGGGTATCCAGATCGTGTTGACACTCGTCGTTCCATTGATACTTTGTATCCTTCCTTAACATTTTTTCCATTGGGGTTGTGATCTATGCATATACTTTGATGAAATTCCTGTAGTATCATGTGTGCCCTAAGGTTTCTCTTAGCTATCAAACTGTTTTTAGTGCTGGTAAGTTGACAATGATGGGGATCTTGGTCGGATCCACTAACAAGCCTTGTTTGCATACTATATGGCCCAATAGTATCCCAAATGATGTTCCAAATATGCATTTCTTGATGTTCAGTAATATCTATCATTGTCTACATCTCTCTAACATTACTCATAGCACTTCCACATGGTTTTTAAACAGACTGTAAATTGTCCAGTCATCCAGGTATACTTCGAGGAAATGATGGATGAATTCCTTAAATGTTGTGATGACTACTCTGGAGAATATTGTGGGTGCATTATTCAGTCCAAATGGCATGACTGTGTACTGATAAGATCCCCATTTCGTCACAAACATGGTCTTGTGTCTATCCTCTTATGCTATCTTAATCTGATGGTAGCTTGAGAATCCATCAATGAATGAGTAAGCTTCATGTCCCCCCACATTCTCTAACACTTCATCCATGAATGTTGTAGGGAATGGGTCATGTAGGCATGCATCGTTCAACTTCCTCAGGTCGATGCATATCCTAATCCCTCTTCCTTGTTTCTTGTCCTATACTACCATCCGGCTTATCCATTCTAATTCCTCAACTAGTTCGATGATGTCGGCTTCAAGAATCCGGTCGATCTCATCTTTAAATTTGTGTTTATATATGCGGTTCAGTGTATAGGGTCGTTGTCTTATAGGTCTCGCTTCAAGTCTGAGTGGTATCTTCATCTCTCCCAGTTCTCCTGCTATACCCTTCATCTCTGTAAATGTTGTGGGAAAAAGGTCACTATATTCGCGCAACAATTCTGTTATTCTTTCTACTGTTTTCTCATCCTAGTAGTCTCCAATGCTGGCCATTTTGGGTTTCTCAACTGTCCCGATGTTAAATTTATTTACCTTGATTGGCATGGAAATTACTTCTGATTCTATGGGTGGTCCTTCTACATCTCTTTCTCCTTCTACTTCTTCAATCTGGATGTCGCATGGGTCATCTTCCTCTGGTGCTTCCTCCTGTACATGATAACATGATAGTAGTTCCATGACTGTCTGTTTATTCCGTTGTTTCTCTTTTGTGATAAGTTCTATTTCTGGTTCTTCGATGAATATTACTCCTCTAATTCGTTGGAGAGTTGCATCTATGTTGGGGTTCCCATGCTCGAATGAGAAAGTGATTGTGAAGTTTTTTTGCAATGTCCTCCATGTTGTAGTTCCTTTGGGCAATTCCTATTCTGTGTACCAGTTCGCTGGTATTCCCTCTAAAGTATGTATGAAGTGATGAGGCCATTCCTCTGGTGGTGTAATTTTCCACAACGTTTTTCACTTCGCCAAGTGTTCCGTTGGTGCCTCTTGTCCTTGGTATTTCTATTGTTTGTTGTATTCATGTTATGCGTCGAACCGTATGTGCAGTAGTCGCTTACATTGGTACCAGTCTGTGATGGTCTCTTTATGTGCACCCCACCATCTTGCAGGTGTGGCCTTGAGTGATAAGGCAAGTGCTAACAATCGTTGGTTTTCTAATACTTCGTCTTCGTATTATGTCAAGAATGTTTCCAAATCATTTAGTCCATGGAAACTGGGTGGTTCTCTGATTTCTATGCCTACCCATCTTACTGCGTGGTCTATTCTTTCACATCTTCGTGTGGATACTTCGTGTAGTCTCTACTGCAGTTTTCTAACCCGGTGTCTGATTATGTTGCGCATGAAGTAGTGCTCCACCAACTGAGTACCCTGTATGCAATTGGGTTTACGTAATCCTCATTGCGCTCAGTTGTTTTGTACAACTGGTCGATTTCATCTAAGTCCAAGCAAGTGGGTTCTACGAACCTCTCCCCTTCTAATGGATCTAGTGGTGCTATGACCCTGTATTCTCCGAATTCAAATGCCATTTTCCTGGTTTTCAAATTGATTATGGTCTGGTTTTCAAATGCTCAATCTAGACCAAGAAGTGTCGGGTAAGGTGTTGTGACGTCCACTATTTCAATGACTTCAAATTCTACTTTAGTGCGCACTCCATCAATGTCTATTGTCACTCCTTTCAGTCTAACTATTGGTAGGACTCTATGCTGGTTTGCTAGTTTTAATTGGACATTTGAGTATCCCAGTGTTGTCTCTCCCATACATTGCCAGGTCTTCTTGGGTAGCACATTCACCTTGGATCCTAGGTCTAGTATAATGTCTCCCATGTTGAAATATCCAATGTTAGCATTTAGTCTAAATTCCCTGCTTGTTCTTCTTTGGGTGTGTAGGTTATTGACGATTTTTGGTTCTAGATTTTCTTTTGTCTCACTGCTACATTTCTCTAATATGTTTTGCAATATTTTCACAGATGAAGGATCAATTAATACTTTCACGCATGATTGCAAAAATCCTTTGATTGTACTCACTTGTCCTTTGGGATGCATTCCGTTGGTATGATCCAATGACGACGGCATCTCATTTTCTGGGGATTCCTTGAATGGTTTCCCAGTTGAAGTCGACATTGTGTCCTCCTTCTGAAATTCTTGTCTAGCTTCCTTAAAAGTCTCATTTTCTTTTGGCGCGTTGAACTGATTTCTTGGTTTGGTGTTCTTCTTTACCCATTGGTGTTGTGTTGGTTCCTGTCGAATTGTATCACTTCCTGTTTTCATTCCTCCCCGAGTGAATATAATGATATTTTGTCTGTCATCCCTAGCTTCGGCTGAAATCTAGTGGACATTCTGATTGTTCTGGTTCCTCTTTTCCTGAATCTTTACTAGTAGTGTTGGACATTCCTCTATATCTTGGTCCGATGCGCGACAATACATACAAGTTGTTGGTGGAAGTGGACATTCCCATGCATAATTTCCTGGTTGCTGACAATTGTGACATGGGATTGTTCCCCTACCATGTCTGAAACCTCCTCTGGCTTGTCCTCCTCCTCGTTAGCCTACTCAGTCACCTCTCAGCATGTTATACTGTGGTGTTTGATTATACTGCATGGTATTTTACTGGGGATGTGTCAGGTTATACTACGACTGCATGTTATTGTATGATTGTTGCGTAGTATTGTACTATTGTTGCGTAGTATTGTATGGAGTTGGGGCTTGATTGAACTGTGGAGCTTCTTGCCCAGTCATCATTTCATCTTGTACCCTGTATGCATCTGATGTTCTTTCCCGCATCAGCTCCATGATTCTAAAATCTTTGTTGTCATGGCCTACTAACTTACAAAGGGTGCAATATGAATTCTTTGGAACTATCTAGTATTTCTACATCATCATGAAGTGATAAGTGTTGTGACCCAGTTTCTTTCATATTTCGCACAATAATCCTTCCTATGGTAGTGGATTTGGCATACCTATTTCCATATACTGCACAAATGTTGGGCATTCGTTCTTGTGGTGTCCTTCTGTCCTGCATGTGGTGAACCAAACGACTTCTTGTTTGTCCTTGTTCTTATTCCGGTTCAGCTAAAAGGTTAGATTCTTCAAATCCTCCTTCAATTCCTCAATAGATGGGTCCGTCTGCTGGTACTGGTTCTCTTCCAGTTGCAAGGCTGCCTGCAGAGCCTCTACATGCGTCTAAAATTTCTTTTGTCGTAAGGGATATTTTAAGTGTGGGAGTAGTGAGTTGACAAATAGGTGATGTTGCTACATCTCGGTCATAAGGTATTTTAGTTTCCCCTTTAGTCGATTGAATCTCTAGTCGATCTCCCATACAGACTCTCCTGGTTTATGTCTTATCTTGATCATCTCGTTCATGTACTGATCCTCTGAGCTCAATTTCTGGAACTCATTAATCAGTAGATTCTTAATGTCTTCCAGTGTCCTCGTCGTCCTAGTGGCACTGTTTGTGTCTAGACTCGTGTACCGGTCTAGTGCACGGTCTCTTAGCGTAATCGCTAGCTGCGTGAGTTTGGTATCTTCATCAGTGATCTTTTTTTCCTCCCAGATCTTTGCACAAATGAACAAATGCTTCTCTGGGTATTTTTTTGCTTCTCATTGAAATTCTGGTAATATGATAGTGGGATTGTGTCCTACCATTCCGAATACTGAACTACTTCTTCCTCCACGTGGTGTAGATATTTGACTAGTGCTTCCTGAACTGGCTCTTCTAGTTGTTTCTCCTAGTGTAGATGTACTTATTGTTTTCAGACTTCCTCCAAACTTCGGTTGTCTAAACAATGGTGTTCTCTTTGGTGTATTAGTCGCACATGGGTTTATGGGTTCCACACTGACATTAATATGGATAGGATGGTTGCCTTCTCCTCTCATTATTGGGCCTCTCGTCTTCCTCTCATATGTTGTGCATAGGATTTCCTCAATCTTCTCCACAGCCCAGAGATCCTCTACCTCTTCCTCATCGCTCATCAATCCGTCCCTCGCGGCTACGGCTCTCTTCTTGGTATTCACCTTATATTGGTAGGGTACTCCGCTACGCGTCGTTCCTGATGACACCAAGATCCACTTGAGATGGTATTCATCCATCATGATCGGGTCCAAGGGTTCCTCCTCCTTCTTGCCTTTATCCTAACCTCCTTCCATTTATCCTCTCTCTGTCAGTGTTTCCCCCCTTCCCCCATGCATGCAGGGAAGTTTAGATGTCTGATTCCATTGTCATTACACATTTTTTATATAGCAGTATCTTAATA
>JZKD02S0873749.1:0-14160 GCA_000966675.3 Picea glauca | reverse complement strand
CCCTTGTACATCGGGAAATGTGCCCAAAATTGAAAAATAGTGTTGGGTTTCCACGTCACGACAAGAGATCAATGATCTTTGGCCTTCCATGTTGTAATATTACAAATATAAAAAATATGCAAAACATAAATAAATAGCTAGAAATTGCAGATGAACAATAGTATAACCAGAACAACACCACGATAATTCCAAAATGATAACAAAATAACACTAGAAATAACACTTTGATTACCAAGAGAAATGTTCAATTGCCTCTTCGAGGGGGAAACCTCCAGCAGATCATAGCTCTATTACAATAATATCCAAGACAAAATTTCTCATACCCTCGACTCATATTTATACTAAATATGTCTATCAAAAGAACCATCTAGAGGAAGATCCTTCTAGAAGTAGAAGCTTCTATTATGTCTTCTTTCACTGGACTTATTCTTCCTTATTGTTAGGCCTTATAAATATTGACCTTTATTACATGGAAATATATTATTCTACCTACATGAGGGGTTACGTACCTAACATGTCCTCCCCCTTAAAAGCATCCTTGTCCTCAAATATTGAGATGGGAAAATTGTTGCATAATGGTAGTGGGTTCCCAAGTGGCATATGCTGGAGTTGTATCTTTCCACTGGAGTAACACTTCCTTGATGGTTCACTGACACAGTTGACGCTCATGCTGGTTCAAAATTTCTTGTGGTTGTAGCCAAATGGAGCCTTCTTCATCCAACTCATGAAGGTTTTTTTGAGTTTGGCACTTAGTTCCAATCACCTTCTTTAAGGAGGAAACATGAAAAACATGATGGAGCTTAGAATGATTGGGAAAAGCTAACTAATAGGCCACCTGTCCCACACGCTTGGGAATGATATAAGAACCATAAAATTTGGGCACCATATTTTTACAATGGTTATCCTTGAGGGAAGTTTGCTTGTAAGGTTGCAGTCAAAGAAACACCTAATCCCGTTCTATAAATTGACATTCAGAACGACCTTGATATGCTTGTTTTTTCATGCGATTCTGGGCCATGACCAAATTCTCTTTGAGGGTATGGAGAATAGCTTCTCGAACTATAAGATTTTGGTCAACCTCCTGGAACTTTGAGACACCTGGAAAATATGAGAGGACTGAAGGTGGCTTTTGTTCATATACCGCTTCAAAAGGAGTCATGCACGTAGATGTATGGTATGAAGTGTTGTACCATCATTCAGCTAGTGGTAACCATTGAGCACAGTGATTCTTCCTTTTTGGTGCAAAACAGCTCAAATATGTTTCCAAACATTTGTTGACAACTTCATTTTGACCATCATTCTGGGGATGATAAGATGTTCTGAGATGCATCTGGGTGCCTTGTAACTTGAACAGTTCTTGCCAAAAATTGCTAGTGAAAGTTGGGTCATGATCATAAACAATAGAATGGGGCATGCCATGAAGCTTGAAGATCTAATCCATGAAAAGTTGAGCAAAGATAGATGTTGTAAATGGGTGTTGAAGAGAACAGAAATGAGCATACTTGGAAAGACAATCAACTACCACCATGATGACTGATTTATTTCCTGATTTAGGTAAGATGACAATAAAATCCATAGATATATCCCGCCAAATAGAAGGTGGAATCGAAAGTAGTTGTAGTGTTCCAGGAGATTTGACAGTTTCACCCTTGTTGCGTTGACACACATCACATTCAACCACAAAATTACAAATGTCCTATTTCATACCCTCCCAGAGAAAAGAACGTTTGACCTGGTCATAGGTTTTGGTAAACCCGGAGTGCCCAGATGTGAGTGTAGCATGAAGCTCAGAAAGTACCATGGATTTAGGTTTTGACTGTTTACCTAAATAAAAACGACCTTTGTATCGAATATCATCATTGAGCCAAAAGTACAATAGGAAAACTGGAGAATTGGACTGCAATTGTTGTATCAGATGGGAACTTTTGGGATCGTGTAGCCATTCCTGGCGAACAACTTGGATCCAATCTAGTACAATGAAAGAGAGAGAAAAAAGAGACCCTTCATCTTCATATTTTCTGGAAAGTGCATCGGTAACCACATTTTCTTTTCCTTTTTTGTAAATGATCTCATAATCATATCCAAAGAGCTTAGTAACCCATTTGTTTTGCTCACGGGAGGAAAGGCATTGTTCCAAAAAATACTTGAGGCTTTGATGATCTGTCTTAATTTGGAAGTGTTTCCCCAATAGATAAGGTCACCAAAGATCCACAACATACATAATAGCTAACATTTCCTTTTCATAGATTGATTTGCCAAAATTTCTCTTGGACATTTGTTTTCTGGTAAAGGCCAAAGGTCGACCCTCTTGCATAAGAACAATGCCAATTCCTTTCCTTGAAGCATCACATTCCAGGACAAAGGTCTTTGTGAAATCAGGAAGGGCCGGGACTAGAGTGGTGCACATGGCCATCTTCAAGGTTTGAAAATACTAAGCAACAACTGGAGTCCAAGTGAAAGAATTATTTTTAAGGAGTGCAGTGAGAGGTGCCACAATCTTTCCATAATTCTGAAAAAACTTGTGATAATAACCTGTTAAACCCAAAAATCCCCGCAATCTTTTGAGAGTCTTTGGGTGAGGCCAATCTTGCATAGCTTCAATCTTTTTAGGATCCACCCTGATGCTGTCCTTTCCAACAAGATGACCCAAGTACTCTACTTCCAAGGTGCCAAAAGCACATTTAGATTGTTTGAGAAAAATATGGTGCTAAGAGAGTAGATGAAGAACTTGATCCACATGAGCAATATGGTTTTTCCAGGTTTTTTTGTAGATGAGGATATCATCAAAGAAAACTAACACAAAATGACAGAGAAGAGGGAGAAAGACATGATTCATGAGGCTTTGGAAAGTGGATGGATCATTACACAAGCCAAACGAAATGACCAAAAACTCATAGTGGCCCTCATGAGTTCTAAAGACAGTCTTAGGAACTTTTGCCTCTTTCATACGGATTTGGTGGTAGCCCAAACGAAGATCAAGTTTAGTAAAGAACTGGGCGCCACTCAATTCATCCAATAGGTCATCAATGACAAGAATGGGAAATTTGTCTTTAATGGTGAGTTTGTTGAGGGCGCAGAAGTCAAGACACATTCGCCAAGAACCTTCTTTCTTAAGGACCATGAGCACAATAGAAGAGTAGGGGATTGTACTAGGGAGGATAACACCTGCATTGAGTAGTTCTTGAACCATTTTCTCAATTTATTTTTTTTGGGAAAAGGGGCGACGATAGGGATGGATATTGGGAGGAAGGATTCCTGGAACAAGGGGAATGGAATGCTCATGAACATCACGGGAAGGAGGGAGTCTGTGGGGAGTGGAAAAAACCAATTGATGTTTAGAGAGGATAGATTGGAGGTCATGTGACACCAAGGGTGTCTCAGTGGCTTGGATGGTATGGAGTTGGGAAATAATGCCATTATGACCTTTTTTGAGCAGTTTTTCCATGCGATGGGAACTAATGATCTCCGGGGAACTCATGGTGATGCCTTGGAACTTATAATTTTGGCCCTCCTATTCGAATTATATGGTTAATTCCTTAAAATCCATGAGAATGGGACCCAAAGTACTTAGCCATTCCGCACCCAACACAATATCACAACCACCCATGTTGATAACAAACATATGAGATTTCAGATGGTAGTCACCAATTTGAATACGCACATTTTCACAATACCCTCCACATTTCATGGACCCACCATTGGAAATCATGATTTGGAAATTATTGACTGCACGGATATAGAAATTAGTTTCTTGGGCAATGCATCGATGAATAAAATTATGGGTGCTTCCACTATCAACAATGATGATGACCTTCCTATGCTTGATGTAACCAATTATCTTGAGGGTTTGGGGAGCAGAGAAGCCAGTGAGAGCATTTAGGGAAAGGAGGGTCTGAGGGAGGGGTTATGTTTGTGGGTCCAGGTGACATAGACACAAGAGGAGCCTCAACATCCTATTCTAAAACATCCTCTGAGATGGCCATAAAAATATTTTGTTCCTTACACTTGTGTCCCAGAAAATATTTGTCATCACAATTATAATAAAGGAATTTGAGTTGGTGTTCATAAATTTCGTCCCTAGTCAATTTTTGGATCTTGAGTGGAGTAGAAGGAGGAGTGGGAGTTATTGGTTTAGTGTGAGGAATAAAGGAGGGTTTGTGGTTTTGAGAAGAGACAACCTGTTGTTATTCCTTATCTCTTTTAGTAGCGTCCACCCAACTCTGAGGCCTAGCCATGAGGACATGAGCATGAATCTCATCCTTGAGGCCACTGATAAAACATTCTAAAAAAAAAGCATCATACATGCCCTCTTTACGAAAAGCATATCGATCAAAAGTAGCTATAAAGTCTTCCATTGTGCCAGATTGTTTCAACTTTGTCAAATGACCTAAATGGTTGGTGTCAATGTCAAAGCATTCATAAATCTCTTCCACAAAGTGTGTCCAAGCCACATACCCTTGGCGGACATGTTTTCTCCATTTCCAACATTTCCAACGCTCTTCATCTAGATGGGGAACACCATACTAGAGTTTGGCCAACTCATATTTAATGTCATACAAAGAGAAATAATGTTCCATTTGAGTTACCCATCCAGTGGGATTCGATCCATCAAATTGGTCACATCCACAGGCAGAAGGTGTAGGTCACGATGAAAGTGATGGAGCTGAAAATTCTAGGAATGAGAGGAAGTTTCACCTTCAGTATGTAAAGGTGGGTCAGATAAGGGAATATTTGCAGGGATATGCAGCTTAGCGTAGATTGTCATAGCGACAGATTCAAGCTGGGTAGTAATGTCTTGTTTCAGCTCTTGTCTGAGTTCCTCGATTGAGGTAGCAACTGAATCTGCGATGGAGGAATGCATGTTTTGATTGATGGAGAGAATATTGGCATTGATCTGTCACACTTCTTGTTGGGTTTTTGTGAAATTAGAGTGCAAGGTATTGAAGCAAGCTTCCAAGTCTTGGCTACGGGTATGGGCCATGATGACTAGGGAACACAAAAAGGGGTGGGTGGGACCACACAGAAAATGGGTTATGGGTGAAGTGTATCACAACGATCAGGGTGATGAGGTGAATCCAATGGGGTAAATCCCAAATAAGGGTGTTGGAAGGAGGTTGGGTCCACAAAATTGTTTTTTGCTGAAAAATGATAGGTATGACTGCGATCAAGGAGAAGAGAGAAACCCAACGAAATAGGTATCAAATAATGGTGCCAACAAGATCTAGACTCGTGTTTTTTTTTTTTACTTATGCGGAGTTATACTCCGATCTGAAGAATAATGTAGTGACGAAATGTCAAAATGCTTAACAGGAAGAAATGTGTAGTAATTTCACAACTCAAATGCAAGAGACATAGTTGCGCCATGATAGATCTTATCTTTTCTAGTTTCGTTTCAATCCCAAGGGTTAGGTATTCAAGGGTTTTCCCTGTGCTATAGCTCTCTGATATACGTGCGGGGTCCAATATGTATATAAAAAGTATGTAGAACTTGTAATATTTCAGATATAAAAAGTATGAAGAACATAAATAAATAGCTAGAAATGGAAGATGAACAACAGTATAACCAAAACAACACCACGAGAATACCAAAATGATAACAAAATAACACTAGAAATAGCACTTTGATTACCGAGATCAATGTTCACTTGCCTCTTCGAGGGGGCAACCTCCAATAGAGCAGAGCTCTATTAAAATAATATCCAATACAAAAGTTCTCATACCCTCGACTCCTATTTATACTAAATATGTATATCAAAAGAACCATCTAGAGGAAGATCCTTCTAGAAGTGGAAGCTTCTATTAGGTCTTCTTACATTGGACTTATTCTTCCTTTTTTCTAGACCTTATTATTATTGACCTTTATTACATGGAAATATATTATTCTACCTACATGAGGGGTTAGGTCCCTAACACATATACTGGAAATGTTTCAACTCGACCCTTTAGTTCCACTGGAAGGCTATAAATGGGCCAATTCTGAGCTATGGAAAAGAGGAGAAAGAATTCAACTTTGAGAGAAAAGTTACTCTGGAGGAATTATTCACTTCACATTGAGTCTGCATCCCATTATCCTTTAAGTTTGAACACATTGTTCAGCCCCCAAGATCTTCCCTTATTGAGTGAGAAATCCATTTTCTCTCTTACATGAGCTTGCCTTTGGTAGAGGATTGAAGTGGTGGAGGCCCAACAAGAAGGAACTTAGCTTCTTGGTTCCGAACCATGCCGACATGAAAGTCTGTAACTTATTCACTTATGTTGATTATATCTTAATAGAAATACTATTTTCTTGTCCAATTGATATCATTCAAATGTTTGAATTATTATTCCATGGGTGTATTTGTTATGAATGTTAATGGATTATGCTATTGAATGTACTAACATCATATATTATCACCATATGCTTGCATTGCTTGGTTGTTGAGGACTAGTTGCAGGTGTATTGATTTGGGTCAAGTGCTCAATGGTGGACTTCATCGAGCATCTAGATGAGGTAGGCCTTTTATCTTGTCATGCTAGCACATTTTTTTATATATAATACTTGAGAATAGAGTTGATTTCCACATTCATTTCCATCTTTTGTGGTTTACCCCTAGCCATAGAGATATTTTCCTCGTAACACACCATCACCAAAACATTTCTCTACCAAGCATGTACTAAAGTCACCAACATACCATCACAAGATAAGTGCATGTACCATACCATGTACCAACTTGTACCATGCATAAACCGTGCACA
The DNA here is from genome assembly GCA_000966675.3 of Picea glauca. Lineage (NCBI taxonomy): Eukaryota > Viridiplantae > Streptophyta > Pinopsida > Pinales > Pinaceae > Picea > Picea glauca. The sequence goes on along the minus strand of JZKD02S0873749.1, from coordinate 7,425 downwards.
TCAACACTTGTACCATACCATGTTCCAAACCATGTGCATCAACCATGCATATCAACCTGTACATCAACATGTACCATGATCTGTACCATAACAAGTGCATCAACCATACATAGAACCTATACCATTTCATCAATGATATACCATATCATGTTATACACCATGTACCATAAGATATGCTAAACAAGTAATATTGTTGTGTACCAAGTACCATGATCACCAATATATGTATCATGTCCATGTGCTACCATATACCAAGTGTATACCTTAACAATGTGCCAATATAAATGTTAGAACTATAATACGACAACCAACTTCCCAACGATCTCGTCCACATCTCTAGGGATTCCAGACTTCTCCAAGGGTTAACATCAATCTTTAAGATCACTCTCCAAGGGTTGACATCAATCTCTAATATCACTCTCGAAGGGTTGACATCAATGAAAACCAATTTTCCAACATTTATAATTTATTTTGGCCATCATTTTCCCTTCCGACCTCACACATTAGGGGGCATCTGTCATACCACAATTTTCCACACCAGTTGCATTGTGAAATGGCCTAACCCTTGTCCCTGACTTGCAACTTGAAATCCCAAGTTCCCTCATCAATATCACTTAAAAATAGTGTTCATACATCAATGGGTTCCTTTGGTGCAACACGTAGACATGGGCACATTGCTAGTGTACAACCGGCAGATGCTCTCAAAAAATGTGAAAAATAAAATAATTTCAAAATTTTGGGCGGGGATTTTGGTTGAGCTCATTTCCCAACTTCCCTAAGCCCATACAAAACATAATTCAATCTCCTTAACCTCTTCAGGATGGTATAAAGGCACATTTGGGGGCATGGATGAGGAGGGAAACCTAGGTGCAAAGTTATGTTGAAGGAATTGTAAGTCTCCCTATTCCCCTTCATCCTCTAAGTAGCATCCCTGCAACTTGGAACCCTTGTTCCATATTTCCTTCCTTTTCATTATATGACCATAAGGTGTGCTCCTATCCTTATTGGGTCACCCAAGGAAGAGAAATCTTGTTGAGTGATGCTGGAAGGACCTTTTGTAGGAAATGGGGAGGTTGGCTTCGAGGTAGTGCCAATGGTTGGAGTCGGGTCGTAACCACTTGTTTTACCATTGCTAATAAAGAGTTATATTTTCCCCATACTTGTGTAGTACTGATTCAATGTGTTTATGTATGTTTAATCATTCTCCATATATGAATCTATCTATTATTTACTTGTATGATTTTATGCTATAACTACATTTTTGCAACACTTTGTTGATCTTTGTTTCCAAGTCAACTCAAGAAGGAGTCAAGAGAAGTACCAAGGTCGAGAGCGGGGAACAACACCAATAGTAAGGATACAAGTTGCAAAACTTTCTTCCATCTATGATAAAACAATTATTTCATTACAAGTCTTTTGTGTGGGTTAGGGTTTTGTCTTTCACTTGGTAAATCTCTACTGTTACATGACCCAAAGTCACGGGGGGAAAACACCATAACATCTATTGATGGTAGTCCCTGGTTAGTGGCTATTATGGTAGGCTAAGTGATTAGGTAGTGAGATAAAGACTTGATTTATCCAATTGTAAATTTAAGTGAACAAATAAATCTAAGGTTCCATGTACTGAGATAATTATGTATACGTGGAAGTGAAACCTAACATAAAATATTTATAATGTATATGATTGAGATAATTATGTATACGTGGAAGTGAAACCTAACATGAAATATCTATAATGTATATGATAGAGAAGTGAACAACTGTATTCTAATGCCATAGACCTCAATGGCAAACATATATTAAAATCCCAAATATTAAATTTATTATAAAAATTAAAATATATACATTTATATTGTGTAACAACATAACTAACAAAGGTTATTTTAGTTATGTAAAATGCTCATTTTTTTTAACAGGTAACATTGTTCTTTTTAATATGGAATTCAATCTTTTTTATATAAAATTCAATATTGGATTACAATGTGTAAGAGTAACTTTATACATCATTCCAAGTCTTCAAGTCAATTTTTGAAGTTACATTTCATTATTTCATAGTCATAAGCTACATGTATGTGCATTGCTGGAATTAATCTAGGTTTGGAAAAGTTTAAAGAGCATACTCACTCTAAAGTACTAAGTCTTCATGTGGTACCTCGAAAATGGTATTCTTGTAAAAACATTTTTCAGCCTTTGCAAATTTTGTATCCTACATCATTTTGGATAGGATTGTTATCACTGGGATTTGATTGTTAAAGGAAACAATTAGAGACAATAAGCTTCATATTTGTTAAGGCTCATATTGTGATGAAATATTAAAACATTGTAAGCTACATGAGTTTTGAAGTATCACATAATTAAAGGCTACAAGAGTATCGAGTTTCAAAGTGTCAAAATTAGATTGANATTGTTTCAACTTTGTCAAATGACCTAAATGGTTGGTGTCAATGTCAAAGCATTCATAAATCTCTTCCACAAAGTGTGTCCAAGCCACATACCCTTGGCGGACATGTTTTCTCCATTTCCAACATTTCCAACGCTCTTCATCTAGATGGGGAACACCATACTAGAGTTTGGCCAACTCATATTTAATGTCATACAAAGAGAAATAATGTTCCATTTGAGTTACCCATCCAGTGGGATTCGATCCATCAAATTGGTCACATCCACAGGCAGAAGGTGTAGGTCACGATGAAAGTGATGGAGCTGAAAATTCTAGGAATGAGAGGAAGTTTCACCTTCAGTATGTAAAGGTGGGTCAGATAAGGGAATATTTGCAGGGATATGCAGCTTAGCGTAGATTGTCATAGCGACAGATTCAAGCTGGGTAGTAATGTCTTGTTTCAGCTCTTGTCTGAGTTCCTCGATTGAGGTAGCAACTGAATCTGCGATGGAGGAATGCATGTTTTGATTGATGGAGAGAATATTGGCATTGATCTGTCACACTTCTTGTTGGGTTTTTGTGAAATTAGAGTGCAAGGTATTGAAGCAAGCTTCCAAGTCTTGGCTACGGGTATGGGCCATGATGACTAGGGAACACAAAAAGGGGTGGGTGGGACCACACAGAAAATGGGTTATGGGTGAAGTGTATCACAACGATCAGGGTGATGAGGTGAATCCAATGGGGTAAATCCCAAATAAGGGTGTTGGAAGGAGGTTGGGTCCACAAAATTGTTTTTTGCTGAAAAATGATAGGTATGACTGCGATCAAGGAGAAGAGAGAAACCCAACGAAATAGGTATCAAATAATGGTGCCAACAAGATCTAGACTCGTGTTTTTTTTTTTTACTTATGCGGAGTTATACTCCGATCTGAAGAATAATGTAGTGACGAAATGTCAAAATGCTTAACAGGAAGAAATGTGTAGTAATTTCACAACTCAAATGCAAGAGACATAGTTGCGCCATGATAGATCTTATCTTTTCTAGTTTCGTTTCAATCCCAAGGGTTAGGTATTCAAGGGTTTTCCCTGTGCTATAGCTCTCTGATATACGTGCGGGGTCCAATATGTATATAAAAAGTATGTAGAACTTGTAATATTTCAGATATAAAAAGTATGAAGAACATAAATAAATAGCTAGAAATGGAAGATGAACAACAGTATAACCAAAACAACACCACGAGAATACCAAAATGATAACAAAATAACACTAGAAATAGCACTTTGATTACCGAGATCAATGTTCACTTGCCTCTTCGAGGGGGCAACCTCCAATAGAGCAGAGCTCTATTAAAATAATATCCAATACAAAAGTTCTCATACCCTCGACTCCTATTTATACTAAATATGTATATCAAAAGAACCATCTAGAGGAAGATCCTTCTAGAAGTGGAAGCTTCTATTAGGTCTTCTTACATTGGACTTATTCTTCCTTTTTTCTAGACCTTATTATTATTGACCTTTATTACATGGAAATATATTATTCTACCTACATGAGGGGTTAGGTCCCTAACACATATACTGGAAATGTTTCAACTCGACCCTTTAGTTCCACTGGAAGGCTATAAATGGGCCAATTCTGAGCTATGGAAAAGAGGAGAAAGAATTCAACTTTGAGAGAAAAGTTACTCTGGAGGAATTATTCACTTCACATTGAGTCTGCATCCCATTATCCTTTAAGTTTGAACACATTGTTCAGCCCCCAAGATCTTCCCTTATTGAGTGAGAAATCCATTTTCTCTCTTACATGAGCTTGCCTTTGGTAGAGGATTGAAGTGGTGGAGGCCCAACAAGAAGGAACTTAGCTTCTTGGTTCCGAACCATGCCGACATGAAAGTCTGTAACTTATTCACTTATGTTGATTATATCTTAATAGAAATACTATTTTCTTGTCCAATTGATATCATTCAAATGTTTGAATTATTATTCCATGGGTGTATTTGTTATGAATGTTAATGGATTATGCTATTGAATGTACTAACATCATATATTATCACCATATGCTTGCATTGCTTGGTTGTTGAGGACTAGTTGCAGGTGTATTGATTTGGGTCAAGTGCTCAATGGTGGACTTCATCGAGCATCTAGATGAGGTAGGCCTTTTATCTTGTCATGCTAGCACATTTTTTTATATATAATACTTGAGAATAGAGTTGATTTCCACATTCATTTCCATCTTTTGTGGTTTACCCCTAGCCATAGAGATATTTTCCTCGTAACACACCATCACCAAAACATTTCTCTACCAAGCATGTACTAAAGTCACCAACATACCATCACAAGATAAGTGCATGTACCATACCATGTACCAACTTGTACCATGCATAAACCGTGCACATCAACACTTGTACCATACCATGTTCCAAACCATGTGCATCAACCATGCATATCAACCTGTACATCAACATGTACCATGATCTGTACCATAACAAGTGCATCAACCATACATAGAACCTATACCATTTCATCAATGATATACCATATCATGTTATACACCATGTACCATAAGATATGCTAAACAAGTAATATTGTTGTGTACCAAGTACCATGATCACCAATATATGTATCATGTCCATGTGCTACCATATACCAAGTGTATACCTTAACAATGTGCCAATATAAATGTTAGAACTATAATACGACAACCAACTTCCCAACGATCTCGTCCACATCTCTAGGGATTCCAGACTTCTCCAAGGGTTAACATCAATCTTTAAGATCACTCTCCAAGGGTTGACATCAATCTCTAATATCACTCTCGAAGGGTTGACATCAATGAAAACCAATTTTCCAACATTTATAATTTATTTTGGCCATCATTTTCCCTTCCGACCTCACACATTAGGGGGCATCTGTCATACCACAATTTTCCACACCAGTTGCATTGTGAAATGGCCTAACCCTTGTCCCTGACTTGCAACTTGAAATCCCAAGTTCCCTCATCAATATCACTTAAAAATAGTGTTCATACATCAATGGGTTCCTTTGGTGCAACACGTAGACATGGGCACATTGCTAGTGTACAACCGGCAGATGCTCTCAAAAAATGTGAAAAATAAAATAATTTCAAAATTTTGGGCGGGGATTTTGGTTGAGCTCATTTCCCAACTTCCCTAAGCCCATACAAAACATAATTCAATCTCCTTAACCTCTTCAGGATGGTATAAAGGCACATTTGGGGGCATGGATGAGGAGGGAAACCTAGGTGCAAAGTTATGTTGAAGGAATTGTAAGTCTCCCTATTCCCCTTCATCCTCTAAGTAGCATCCCTGCAACTTGGAACCCTTGTTCCATATTTCCTTCCTTTTCATTATATGACCATAAGGTGTGCTCCTATCCTTATTGGGTCACCCAAGGAAGAGAAATCTTGTTGAGTGATGCTGGAAGGACCTTTTGTAGGAAATGGGGAGGTTGGCTTCGAGGTAGTGCCAATGGTTGGAGTCGGGTCGTAACCACTTGTTTTACCATTGCTAATAAAGAGTTATATTTTCCCCATACTTGTGTAGTACTGATTCAATGTGTTTATGTATGTTTAATCATTCTCCATATATGAATCTATCTATTATTTACTTGTATGATTTTATGCTATAACTACATTTTTGCAACACTTTGTTGATCTTTGTTTCCAAGTCAACTCAAGAAGGAGTCAAGAGAAGTACCAAGGTCGAGAGCGGGGAACAACACCAATAGTAAGGATACAAGTTGCAAAACTTTCTTCCATCTATGATAAAACAATTATTTCATTACAAGTCTTTTGTGTGGGTTAGGGTTTTGTCTTTCACTTGGTAAATCTCTACTGTTACATGACCCAAAGTCACGGGGGGAAAACACCATAACATCTATTGATGGTAGTCCCTGGTTAGTGGCTATTATGGTAGGCTAAGTGATTAGGTAGTGAGATAAAGACTTGATTTATCCAATTGTAAATTTAAGTGAACAAATAAATCTAAGGTTCCATGTACTGAGATAATTATGTATACGTGGAAGTGAAACCTAACATAAAATATTTATAATGTATATGATTGAGATAATTATGTATACGTGGAAGTGAAACCTAACATGAAATATCTATAATGCATATGATAGAGAAGTGAACAACTATATTCTAATGCCATGGACCTCAATGCCAAACATATGTTAAAATCCCAAATATTAAATTTATTATAAAAATTAAAATATATACATTTATATTGTGTAACAACATAACTAACAAAGGTTATTTTAGTTATGTAATATTTTCAGTAAAAGTTTTCACATTATGAGAATGACTCTATGTCTTGTGTTTTTATCTTACTTTCATTGACTCATTTATGTCTTAAATGCTCATTTTTTTTAACAGGTAACATTGTTCTTTTTAATATGGAATTCAATCTTTTTTTATATAAAATTCAATATTGAATTACAATGTGTAACAGTAACTTTATACATCATTCCAAGTCTTCAAGTCAGTTTTTGAAGTTACATTTCATTATTTCATAGTCATAAGCTACATGTATGTGCATTGCTGGAATTAATCTAGGTTTGGAAAAGTTTAAAGAGCATACTCACTCTAAAGTACTAAGTCTTCATGTGGTACCTCGAAAATGGTATTCTTGTAAAAACATTTTTCAGCCTTTGCAAATTTTGTATCCTACATCATTTTGGATAGGATTGTTATCACTGGGATTTGATTGTTAAAGGAAACAATTAGAGACAATAAGCTTCATATTTGTTAAGGCTCATATTGTGATGAAATATTAAAACATTGTAAGCTACATGAGTTTTGAAGTATCACATAATTAAAGGCTACAAGAGTATCGAGTTTCAAAGTGTCAAAATTAGATTGAAAGTTTCAAAGTGTCAAAACAAGACATATTGAATTCGAATTTGTTGACACTCCCATTCATTCATTAAGAATACTTATATCATGACAAAGATGTTGACACCATCCATATGGTATATCGTTACTATGTTTTGAACATAGAAAGTGGCTTTGCCTACTATCGTTG
>JZKD02S0873748.1:208188-231183 GCA_000966675.3 Picea glauca | reverse complement strand
GATATTTTACTGTTATTCTGCCATTTCTAGCATTTTATTTCTGTTCTGCATATTTTATATAACTAGTATCTTGCAGAGTTAGTATTTTCAACTAAGGGTTTGAGTTTATGAGCCAAATATTTTGCAAGTTGATAAGTAGGGTTGCCTATTGTGTTGAGGATAGGTCTAAGAGGAGTCCCTTCCTTATGAATTTTAGGAAGTCCATATATCCTAGGGGTGGAAGGGAAACTAAAAAGAAATTTATTTTTATCATCATCATTTATGTTGCTTAATTTAATAGCATTGGAGACTTCCCTTGCAATCTTATTTAAGGGGTTTTTATTAAGTTTCTTATAACTTCCACTATTATTGAGGTGATCCAGCATTTTTTCAATGTAGTTATCCTTGTTCATAACGACAACAGCCCCACCTTTGTCTTCTTTTAGAACTATTAAATTCCTATTATTTTTTAGGGATTTTAGAGCCAAAAATTCTTGTTTAGTGGTAAACCAAAAAATGCCACATTGTTCGAGTGAATATGGTTAGTGGTAATCCAGAAATAACCACATTTTTTGAGTGAAGATGGTTAATGGTAATCGAAAACCACTACATTGTTCAAGTACCCATGGTTAGTGGTAATACAAAACCACCACATTGTTCAATAATTAATGGAATATGGTTAGTGTTCAACCAAAAAAACCACCACATGAAGAATCCAAAGCTTAAGCTCGAAACCCTTCAACTATGAAGAAAACAAGAATCTAAAGCTCAAGTGTGAATCCCTTCAACCAACTTCAACAAATTTCTCACCTTGTACCTAATGGGGGAGGATATCAAATATCAATGATGATAGTTAGGATTCAATATTTGAAGTCCTATCAGTCAAAAAATATCAATCAACACTTGGGAATTCCAACATGGCAACTGGTCTCCTCAAATAAAAAGAATGGGAATTTTCAAATATGGCAGTTGTTAACTCCCAAATGAACTATTCAAATAATGGTAGTTTTTCAGGCATATCTTCCTCAAAGCTCGATTCAAAAATTTCATATTGAAGATAATACCAGCTACTTTTGTGTTATTGTTACAATTATTCAGACTTGTGATTGAGGGAGATAATGTTCGAGTTATTGAAGAATATGTAGTTGCAGAAGATATTCTCCTATTATACTTATTCATGCAAAAACCCTAAAGCATATTATTATATTGTATTAATGAAGTCAACCCCATTGTGGCCTTTATTGTTAAATAAAGTCAAACTGTCAAGTCAGCCCCTATTAAGGCTAATGTAAACTATAATGAAGAGACAATTGTCAAGTTGGCCCTAGCAGTTAAAGAGGGTAAGTCACTTGGGTATAAATAAGAGAGGCTAGGCGCCTCATTCACTTATTCATCTCACTCAAGAATAAGAGAGAGAAAGGTGTGCAAGTTTTGGAGAGAGGGGTGACATAGCAAAAGGACCTTTGATTTTCTGTCTTGGTGTTGTTCTTGGTTGAAGAATTTATTTAGAAGAAGTTTGTTGAGTTTTCTTCCCCGAGAGGGTTTCCTAGGATAATCTTTTTTTTTATCTTGTTTATGTGATTGTCTCTCTTTCAGTGATCTTATATTTGTAGCTAATTGTTATCTTTTCATCTCGGGAGGTACTCTGCATATGTGTCTTGTATGGGTAAGTAACCTTGTACATACACTACTAGACACTTGACTTTGTAATGGGTTTTTATAAAGTTGTGATAAAGTGGTTCTTTTATTAAAATGGTTCTTTTATTAAAGTGATTTTTAATAGAGTGTACCTTCTAATATTAAAGTGACTTTATTTCATAAAGTGCACTTATGTTATAAAGTGAAAATGTACTTTAATATTTTAAAGTGATTTATTTTGGAGGGAATGAATCATGACCNAATTTGTCATCGTGTATCTGGATGACATATTGGTTTTCAGCAAAACAAAGGCTGAACATCTGAGACATTTGGCTATTGTGATGAAGAGATTACAGCAAGAGAAGTTGTTGATAAATATGAAGAAGTCCTCAATCATGAAGACATAACTCATTTATTTGGGGTTTGTTATTTCTGCAAATGAGTTGAGATTGGATCCAGATAAGGTGGAGGTGATTAAGAATTGGCCATCACCGAGGAACATATTTGAGGTGAGGAGTTTTCATGGATTGGCTAGTTTCTACCAAAAATTCATCAGGAATTTCAGTGGAATTAGCGCAGCAATGATGGATACGGTGAAGAAAAGACATAAATATTTTCACTGGACTGAAGAGGCTGAGAAGAGTTTCAATTTGTTGAAACAAAATATTACAGAGCAACCAGTGTTGGTGTTGCCGGATTTTCAGAAGACATTTCAGGTGAAATGTGATGCAAGCGGGTTTTCCATAGGAGCGGTCCTGAGTCAGGAAGACAGGTCGATTGCATATTTCAGCGAGAAGCTGAATGAGGCAAAAGAAAAGTACTCCACATATGATAAAGAGTTCTATGCCATCATACAGGCATTGAAGAAATGGAGGCACTATTTGATTCCAAAGGAATTTGTTTTATATAGTGATAACCATGCATTACAATTTGTGACTCAACAAGAAAAGTTGAATAAGAGGCATGTTAAATGGGTTGAATACATGCAAAATTTCACTTTTGTGATAAAACATATTTCTGGTACTGCTAACAAAGTTGCTTATGCTTTGAGCAGGAAATGTTTGTTGTTGCAAGAGTTCAAAGTCAGGACGTTAGGCTTTGATGATCTTAAGGACATGTATGCAGATGATTCAGACTTTAAGGAAGCTTATGAAGCAGCTGAGAATCCAGTTCTCAGAGACAGAAGCTAGTGGATAGAGTATGTGATCCAGGATGGATTTATGTTTAAAGGCAATCAACTGTGTATTCCAAATTGCTCCATGAGGGAGAACTTGTTGAAAGAGAAGCACAATGGAGGATTGGAAGGACATTTTGGCCATGATAAGACATTTGCAAAGCTGAGCGAAGCATAATTTTGGCCAAGGATGATGTCAGAAGTCAAGAAGTTTGTGGATAGATGCAGGATTTGCCAACATTCAAAAGGAAGGAAGCAGAATGCGGGTTTTTATCAACCATTTCCCATACCTAAGAAGCCGTGGGATGAAATTAGCATGGATTTTGTATTGGGATTACCGAGGACACAAAGAGGTGTTGATTCAATCTTTGTGGTAGTTGACAGGTTTTCTAAGATGGAACACTTCATTTCATGTGAGAAGACCAGCGATGCGACTCACATCGCAAATTTGTTTTTCAAAGAGATTGTGCGACTCCATGGATTGTCGAAAAACATAGTTTCAGACAGGGACACAAAATTCATAGGGCATTTATGGAGAACATTGTGGAAGAAGCTAGGAACTAATTTGATGTTTAGTTCTGCTTATCATCCTCAGACGGATGGAAAAACATAAGTGGTCAACAGAAGTCTGGGAGATTTGTTGAGGAGCTTGGTGACAGAGCACCATAGCAGCTGGGATAACATATTACCACAAGTAGAGTTTTCTTACAATGGCTCAGTAAATCGGAGCACAGGGAAAAGTCCATTTCAGATTGTATATGGAATGAAACTGAGATGGGTTTCTGAATTGAGGGATTCAGGACAGACTGATACTAGCAGCGCTAGTGCAGGAGAATTCGCTGAAACGATGATGGAACTTCACAGCCAGGTGAAGGAGCGACTGTTGAAGTCAAGCCAGGAGTACAAGTGCAAAGAAGATCAACATCGAAGACAACTTCGGTTCGAAGTTGGTGATCTAGTTTTGGCACATTTGAGAAAGGAAAGGTTCCCGAGAGGAACATACAACAATCTGAAGATGAAGAAAATTGGGCCATGTAAGGTCTTGAAGAAAATGGGACAGAATGCTTATGAAATCGAGTTACCAGATGGGATTGGAATATCTCCGATATTTAATGTTTTGGATTTATATCCATATAGAGATGATGAAGCAGGAGCAGAAGGTGATGATCAACCAGAGGTCCAGTGGCAGAAGAAGATGCCAGTTGCAGAGAAGACACAAATGGAACAGATACTGAATAAACGAGTGGGTAAGAAAACCAGAAGGAAAGAATATTTTGAATATTTGGTCAAGTGGAAGGGACACCCAGTTGAAGATACCAGTTGGGAGACCGAAGAAGAAATTATGAAGCATGGATAGACCGTGCAGGAGATCATGGACAGGAGCCCATGAAAATTTGCAAGCGAGGGAGTATGATGTAGGAGCATCCCTCACGACAAGCAAAACCAACGTGGAAGCGAAAGACAATTGGAAGACGTCCAGCGCAAGTTTTTGAATTTTTGAATTTTCTCTTGAAGTTGATGCACCAAACTTAAATGAGATCATTTAATGAAAGCGCCTTAGTAAAAATGTAATCAGACCTCGAGCCATACGCTCTCGTCTGAGATAGATAGAGGGATTTATAGTAGTAGTTGCAGGTAGATAGAATTGAATTCCTAGATTAGATAGTTCTAGAAGAAAGAGGGAAAACCGAACATAGACACCCTCATTGTGTTGTTGTATTATTATCAATTCAGGAAGAGTCAGAAGAAATCAAGAGAGAGCATAGGAGAATAGCAGATAGTTGTAAAGAACACCCATGTACAGATCTTGAATTAATAGAGAAGTTGATTCAGATTCATGGCTGTTGTGTTATTCTCTGTGTATGTGTGTTGAATGCTCTGCTTATGAATATTTCTTCCTGTTATGCATTTGTTACCACGCTGTGTGTATGACTTCATGTGTCAAGATTGAAGTCTGAGAGGAAGTGAGGTGAGTTACAATTGTTTCTCTTTTGAGCAAGGATTCCTGCAAGGAGTGCAGTTGGAGTCGTCCGCAAGGAGTGCGTTAACAGAAGGCTCAGAGAGTAAACTCTTGTTATCAAAGCACTCAGAAGTGAAAGTGGGTTGATAAATCTGTGCAAGGAGTGTGCAGGCTAAGGAGAGTCTCAGTATTGACACTGAGCAGAAGCTTTGGGAGACTACTGCTGCAGGAGTGCGCAGAGTCGAGTGACTTCAACACTTAGACGTGATTGAATATTTTCTACAAGGAGTGCGTGCAAGAAGCTCTATGAAGGACTTGAGAAGTCAAGAACAAGCTCAAAAGGTATAGGACTTTGAGTTCACTGAAGAAAAAGCACAGGGAAGCTGCCGTTGGAAGTCGAAGGAAAGCGTCGCAGGTTGACGAGTGAGCAAACGAGTCTCGTGGAGAGACACTTCTTATTTCGCAGAATCCTCAAGGGGAGAATGGACGGACAAAAAAAATCTTTGGAGGAGATTTCATGAAGTTCCAAGAGCCGTTGGATCTCCCGGAAGTGAAATATAGTTACAGCGCAGGCGTGGAGAGGATTCAAAGCTCAGGAGGGGCAGCACCGTTGATCCAAGTCGGTCAAGGCCATTGGATTGGTCACGAGATCGCCTCTCGGGACCTCATGAGAAAATACTCGAGGGTTTGGACGCGGGGATCGCGAGGTTGAGAGAAGCGAGATTTTGACCGTTGGAGGACAGGTGGCACCTCGTATCTTGGGAGCTCATAAGTGGAAGGGTTGAGAAATTGGTGTTAAGAGTCGCAAGATGCGAGGTCGCGAGGCAGAGAAGTGGCGAGAGACTGTGAGCCATCCATCTGAAGAGGACAGGTGTCAGAGATCAAGAGATCTCGCGAACTTGGGAGTTCGTAGGGTGAGATCCTAAACATTGGGTATTCAAAGTCGCGAGGACGCGAGTAGCGAGAGAAGGACAACCGTCGGATCCATATCATAGGAGGACTGTTGAATCTACGCGTGGGATCGTGCATCGGAGCCTCGTGAGAAAAGGCTCGAGAATTTGGCCACGGAAATTGTGAAGTCGCAAGGGAACGAGGTCGCAAGTTTCGGCACCTCGCACCTCGGGAGTTGACGTAGAAGTTATTCGACCTCACGAGAAGCGAAGTCACGAGGGAGAAATATCACGAGTTTCGGCTCCTCGGGTATCGGAGGTTGGAGATCCAAAAGTTTGGTATTGCGAGTAGCAAGGTCGCGAGTAGAGAAATCCCTCAAGTAAAAGTCAACGAGTTGAATGACCATCGGGTCTCGGGGATCTGAGAGCCCAATGCTCAACCTTTGAACTCGCAAAGTCACGAGTTTCGATCCTTCGAGAAGTCAAGGAAAGGGGATCGTGTGAGAGAACTGTGGGAGAAGATTTCCCGATAGGGAAATAGAAGAACCTTGGAGTTCTTCGGGCCGAGAAGAAGAAGGTCCTGTGTGAGCGGACGTGCCCGTGGTTGGGGCGCGCCTTGCGTCATATTTCAAAAGAAGGAAAATCTCCCTCACATCATTCTATGGCTAGTGAGAAGGAAAATCACCCTCACCTTGTGATATGGATAGTTATGAAGAGATATTTGAGTTCCCCATTTGGGAATTTGATGAAGAAGACAAGATGAAAAAAATTAATCCTTTTGCATTACCTTATTTGCATGGACTTGTTTTTTAATATCCTAACACTTTATTGTTTGAGTTTGAAGTTATATGCAGGACATATGATTATACTACTGATGAAAAAAATCTCAAACTTTTCCCTTATACCTTGAAGGATTTAGCTCTAAGATGGTTCATGAGCCTAGAGGGAAATAGTATCACAATTTGGGAGAAAATAAAAATACCTTCAGTGAAATATATAGAGACTATTTCAAAGAAAGAGATATAAGGGATTCTATTTTCAGAATGACACGAGCACCTGATGAATCTCTATAAGTCTTTGAAGAGAAATTTCAACTAAGCTACAAGAGAACTCAAAATTGCACTCTTGATGAAGACTCACTCAATCTTATCTTACTCAAAGGGGTAAGAGAATATCTGATGGAAACATTGAATCTCCTATCCAATGGATATATCTACCAACTAGACTATGATGATATAAAAAAACATATTCAAGAACCACTCAAGGTCCTCAAGAAAGAAAGGTAGAAGCAGTAGAGGTTTGGCATCTCAATCTTCTAACCCTACAACTCAGATAAATAATGAATTAGGATGGTAAATACACGATATGAAAACTGATATTTTACATTCTTTATCCATGGAAATGGATACCTTTCATATAGAAACAAAACAGAAGGAACAATAGAAGGAATTGGTCATTTATTGTCCTAAATGTACTAATAAACATCCTGGAAATGAGTGCCCTCTAGACCTTGTAGATGTTTTTGGTATTTGTGAAGAAAATCATCCAACTAACAAATTTCCCTTTTTTCCAAGATTGAAAGCTACATTTTTAGGAGTAGAGGATAATGTGCAATCACCACATTTCATAAATCAAAGGAGGCCTAGAGCACCAAGACCCTTCCAAACAGGTTTGGACTTCAATCCTGCTCAAAATTTTGGTGCATATAATTCTCAAATGTCTCCTAAAAAATGGTATAATCCCAATCCTTATCCTTCGAAAAATGCAAATACTTGGCAATATTAGGGACCACCAATTCCTCCTCCATACCAATCTTTTCTTAGCATGCAACAAAATCAGAACCATTAGTGGATTCAACCTCTAAAAGGATTGAGGCCACAAAATTTTTAGGAGCCTTCATAAATGCCTCCTCCTCCTAAACCCAATAACACTACTAAAAATAGTGTTCCTACAAAACAACCTTAGTTACCTACTCAAGCTACTCCAAATCCAAATAACAAGCAAGTCCAACCTGTGTACAATGGTGAAACAACTTATCATAATCATTCCTTAGAAGTACAAGATATCGATATTAGATCAGGAAAAGTACTACAACAACAACCAAAGCTCATAGAAGATGTAGAATCTGAGAAATAAGATATTACCTCACCTCAACCACAAACTCCCCCTTTCCCTAAAAGATTAAATGAAAAGAAAAATTATACATATGAAGAGAAAGAACTCTTAGGGGAACTTAAAAATTTGTGTATAAAAATACCTCTCTTACAATCCCTCAAGGATGTGCCTATTTTAAATAAGTTTATCAAAGAAGAGTGCATTATAAGGCCAGGGAGGAAAAGGTAATATTCCCCCACCATAAATGTTATAGGACAACTAGTTGACCTTATGATTGGGAAGTTAATTGTACCTAAGTACTTGGATCCAGGTAGCCCTCTATTGAATGTTTACATCAACAAAACATTGATCCATAGTACTCTTATTGATTAAGGGGCTTCCATCAATGTTATGACCAAAGATACTATGCTAAAATTCATCCTTCAAGTATCCTTGCAAGATACTCCCATTGTCCTTAAGTTTGCTAACAGATCCACAGTCAAACATGAGGGGATGATAAAATATGTAATAATATATATTGATTATTGGGAGTACCCTACTGACCTCTTAGTACTTCAAACCAAGTCTCAATTCAATGGGTACCCTCTCATTTTTGGAAGGCCTTTGCTAACCATAACATATGCATATATTGGTTGTAGGGTAGTCAATATGACTATAACTGATGGCCTATCCCAAAAGAAAATTGTTCTTTATCCTCTTGGTCAACATTTGATAACAAAAAACATTCCAATGTGGGTGGAAGAGGAAACATATTTACCAAAGCAATTTCTTATTTCATCTATACCATAGCCACAATTCTGGTTGATAGTACAATTGATGAGGACACTTTCCTTGAAATTTTTATGCAAAACCAACATGCAACTGATGTGAAAATAGAAGGGATAAATGATGATAGTAGATCTTAAATTCATATTGAAAAAAACACAAAATTATGGAAAAATGTGTTCACTGTTGATATAGAATATCCAACTATCAAAAACTTGGAGATGAGCCCTGCAAAAACACTCAAAATCAATAATAAACTTACTAGTCAACAAGAACAAAAGTTATTTGATGTAATGAAAATAAATATTGAATATTTTGCATGGGATTATAAATACATGAAGGGAATCCATACTTATATTTGTACTCACCATATATATATCAAGGAGGATTGAAAACCTGTTAGGAAGCCCCAAAGAAGGATGAACCCTGCAATGAAATATATAGTCAAACAAGAACTTCAAAAGTTGTTGGATGTTGGATTCACATATCCAATATTAGAGAGTGAATGGGTCTCTCCTCTAGTTATTGTTCTAAATAAGAATAAGAAATAGAGGATATGTGTGGATTACCTAGAGTTAAACAAGGCTACCAGAAAGGACCATTACCCCCTACCCTTTATTGACCAAGTCTTGGATGTCTTATCTGGGAAGAAATAATTTTCCTTCCTAGATGGATTTAGTGGATACAACCAAATTCAAATCAGTTATGAATATTAGGACAAAACTACCATTATTTTTCCTTGGGGTACATTTTCATACAAAGTCTTACCATCAGCCTATGTAATTCCCCAACCGCTTTCCAAAGAGCCATTTTAAGCATATTTTTAGAATTCATTCATGATAAAGTTGAGATCTACATGGATTAATTTACCCTTTGTGGAAAGTATTTTGATGAAGCCTTAGACAATCTAGACAAAGTTATCCAAAGATGTAGAGAAATGAACATGTCCCTTAGCAATGAAAAATGTAATATGATGATGAATGAAGGGATTTTGTTAGGACATCATCTGTCCTCCAGAGGAATTGAAGTAGACAAGAACAAAATAAAAATCATCACCCTACTTCCTAAACCTCTCAAACCAAAAGATATTATAAGCTTCCTTGGATATGCAAGATACTACAAGAGGTTCATCAAGGATTTCAGTAAGATAGCTTCTCCTCTTTTTACCTTGTTTTCCAAAAATGTAGATTATTGTTGGGCCATGAACTACCAACAAGATTTTGAAACAATAAAAGAGAAACTCTCAACTTCTCATGTGCTACAAGGTCCCAATTGGGATCTTCTATTTCACATTCACACTGATGCATCAAACAAGTCTATAGGAGTAGTCTTAGGACAAGATAAAGATAAAAAACCTTATGCAATTTATTTCATAAGTTAAAATTGTATTGGTGCATAAATCAACTACACTGTTACAGAAAATGAATTTTTAGCAGTAGTTCATGCTCTCAATAAATTCAAACACTATGTTATAAGGTATAAAGTTTTTGTACATACATATCATGTTGCCATTGGATACATGATGTGTTATAACTAACAACAATACTGAGGGGGGGTGAATCAATATTGTATCATATTTCTCAATTTCCTTTCCCTTCAACAAATTAAAGTTATTTAGAACTTCTTACTTAATCAAAAATACATGCAGAACACAAAACACATTACACTAGAATTTTTACATGGAAACCCAATTTGGGAGAAAGTCACAGAATATCTTTCTTTATTTTCTTCTGCAAGCACCAACTTAAAATTTACAAGTATTTAGCTTGACAGGAACCCACCTGTCACATATGAGGAAACCAATCCTCTCAGTCACCAACCTATCACAAACAATGAGGACACCAATCCTCTTAGGCACAAACAGGTTGCAGATAATGAGGACACTAATCCTCTCAAGAACCAACCTGACGTAAATAATGAGGACACCAATACTCAGTGAGATTCAAGTCACCTTAGCACCACCCTTCCACCTTGAATTCAGTTTAATAAATATTCTTATAGAAATGAACCTTTATGTACAAAAAATTAATTCGATATGTATCCGGTTCAGTTTCGTTGAAAAATTACAAATCATTTTTCTTCTCTTTTCATCCACACCACAATCGAATAGAGTGCATCATTATTTATAATGTTTTTTCCAGAGTTCCCATTCTTGTAGGTTGATGCATAATAGTTACATTGTGGACATATTTTGACCAGATCAAAGCCCTATTAGTTACAGTTCTATATAAATAAAGTATGTAGATGCATGAAAGTTACATTATGGACAAATATTGACCAGATCAAAGTCCTACTAGTGATACTTATGTCTAAATAAATTGTGTGGACGCATGACAATTATATTGTGGAAAAACCTTGACTATATCAAGATCTATTTACAACTAGACATTAATTTACTAAATCAAATGGACCAAATCTTCCTACAAATGAGCTCTGACTCATCTCCAACAAAATAAATTAGTCTTATCATAGAATCTTCTCATGAATGACGTAGCAACACACATTCTGGTCTATAGAGAACATATAACACAGATATAATAATATCCCAAGGCTCAAGTCACAACTCTTCATCTTGTCGCACTTTCCCTCCAGTGCGCTCACCTAGTCACTCCATTCATCTCGTCACATTCCACTTCTTTTCTTGTCACACGAGATTTATTTCGTCGCACTCTACTGTGCCATTTGTCATGCTTTCTTAAGGCGTCCTACAGATTTTCATCTGTGCAACTACCACATATGTTTTTTCAATCCACTATGTCGCGCAAATTCCACATATTCCTTTGTAGTCCACTCCATCGCATTGGATTCATCTCGATCCAAGGGTCATTCAACTCTATTTTCTTCGATTTCACTTCATACATTCTTGTGGTTGTCCTTGCGCCTTCACGTATTCTTCTACATTTATTTTCACCTTTCATGCACTTCCACTGCATGTGTGTCATACTATCTTTTTCCATACTATATGTGCTCCATTTACATTACTTATTTGACATTAATGACAACATATGCGCAAAAAACTCCCCCTTTGTCATTGATGGAAACCAAAAGAGCCTTATTTTGTGTTATGAAAGGTGATTTCCAAAATAATGGCCTTTATGGTAAGATATTCGATTTCGATATGCACATTGCAGGCTTCTCCCCCTTTCAATGTGCACAACTTCAAGCTGCTCCCCCTTTCAATGTGTGCAACTACCATATATAATGGTCTTTATAGTATTCTCCCCCTTTGACAATAATGACAAATAAGGACTTGATATGTTCTCTCCTCTAGGCCTATTTACACGCATAGATCCATCCTTAAATAGAATACCATCGAGATCCATAGCAAACTTCAACTATGTGCATTTTGAAGTAGTGAATTTTGTTCTTTATTGAAGAAAGGAAGATGAGATCACCCCCAACTTCTGTCTGACATACTCAAATAGTTCTATAGGAAATGGATTTGTAAAAATATTTGCACTATGCTCTTTGGAAGGAACATACTCTAATTTGACCACCTGATCATGAACCTGTTCTCTAAGAAAATGATATTTGATTGGTATATGCTTAGTCTTAGAGTGTTGAAAATGATTTTTAGATAGATTAATAACACCATTAATATAGTCACGCATGATGGAGACAATTTGATCAAAGGGAACTTGAATATCCTTGATATTTTTCTTAATCCATAACAATTGAGTACAACATGATGTTGCGACTATATATTCGGCTTTAGCTATAGAGAGAAAAATGAAATTTTTTTCTTGTTGAGCCAGAACACTAAACAACTGCCAAGGAAAAATGTGCCTCCATTAGTGCTTTTTCTATCATCAATACTATCTTCCCAGTCTGCATCAGTATAATATTTGAGAATGAGGTTTGTGTCTTTTGGATACCATAATCCATAATCAATAGTGCCTTGCAAGTATCTAAATATTCTTTTAACTGCGAGAATATCAGTTTCCTTGGGATTTTCTTGAAATCTGCCTACCAAACCAATTTCTTGTATGATGTCATACCTTGAAGTTGTGAGATAGAGTAAGTTGCCTACCATATACATGTACATGGTTTGATCTATTTCTAGAGAATCGTCATATTTGTTGAGTTTGCAACTAGTAGTCATAGGAGTGCTCACTAGTGCACGGTTTTCCATGCCAAACTTCTTCAAAATTTCCTTGAGATATTTACTTTGAGAAAGAAAAATTCCTCTTTCTAATTGATGAATCTGTAGACCAAGAAATAAGGATATTTCCCCTAACATGGACATCTTAAAATCTTGTTACATTGCAACTGCAAAATTCTTACTCATTAGTTCAATGTTACCACCAAAAATAATATCATCAACATATACTACAATAATTAACAAGTCATTACCTTCATCCTTGATGTATAAGTTGTTATTAGTTTTTCCCTTTTTAAAACCTTGCTGGTGCAAATACTTGTCAAGTATGTAATATGAAGCTCTTGGAGCCTATTTTATCCCACACAAGGATTTCTTTAATCTACAGACATAATCATCTTTATTAGTCAGCTAAAACCCCTCTGGTTTCTCTACATAATCTTCTTCCTCAAGATCACCATTCAAAAGGGATGATTTGACATCCATCTAGTAGACTTCGAATTTTTTGTAGCATGAAAAATCGAAAAACATCCGGATAGCTTCAATTCTTGAAATAGGGGAAAATGTTTCTTCAAATTCCACTCCTTCTACTTGAGAATACCCTTTACATACCAATATGTCCTTGTTTCTCACTATATGTCCATATTAGTTCAACTTGTTTCTTTATACCCATTTGGTTCCAATTACATTCTTGTTTTTGGGTCTTGGTACAAGATCCAAAGTCTTATTTTTCTCTATTTGATCTAGTTCTTCATTCACGGATTTAATCAAGTGATCATCTTGACTGGATTGCACAATCTTTTGGGGTTCACTCATGGATAACAGTGCAAAATTTGTAGATCTAGATGTATCTACAATTTTTATTTTGGTTAGTACACATGCTTGCTTGTTTCCAAGAATATGACTTTCTGGATGATGTTTTTAAACATATCTTGACAGGGTCTTTGGTTTTGGTGTCTCCACTCTCTCTTCTTCCTCTAAATCCTCTTTTTACTGATACCTATTCATTCCATCATCTTGTGTTTCATTTCTAATTGGTTCATAATATGAATCATTGTGATGTTGATGTCTCACTGGATCAAGTGGTCCCTCATCTACTTTTACATCTATACTTTCAACTATCTTATGGAGTATTTTTTTGTAGGACTTGTATCCTTTACTTCTGGAGGAGCATCCTAACATAATACCCTCATCATCTATAGAATCAAACTTACCCAAGTTGTCTTCATTTATTTTAATGTAGCATTTTCTTCCAAAACTTTTGAAGTTCTTTATTGATTATGTTCTACCGTGCCATATCTCATAAGGAGTTTTGTCAATGTTTACTCTTATGTGTTCTTTATTGAGAATGTTAAAAATAGTTTGAACGGTTTCTCCCCAAAAGGTTTTAGGTAATTTTGATTCATCAAGCATGGCCTTGGCCATTTCTTGAACTGTTATGTTCATCCTTTCTACTATTCCATTATGTTGATGGGTTCTTGCAATAGCAAACTATCTATTGATCTCGTGATTTTCACAATAACTCTTGAATTCATCAGATGTGAATTCTCCTCCTCTTTCTAATCTTAGGCACTTTATTTTTAAATCCATTTCATTTTATACTTGTGCTTTGAATATTTTGAATTTTTCAAAAGCCTCAAATTTATGCTTCAACAATCCAACCCAAGTCATTCTGGTATAGTCATCAATAAACAAAATGAAATATATTTTACCTCAAGGTGATTGTGTACTAGTAGGGACATAGAGATCTGTATGAATCAACTCAAGATGTCAAGTGGTGGAGTGGTCTCTTGCCTTGAATTGAACTCTTGACTACTTCCCAAACTGACATGACTTACAAACAATATTCTTAGTTTTGGAAATTTTGGGCATATCTCTCACTATATATTTTCTTCCTAGATTGAAAAGATGATTAAAACTAAGATTCCCTAGTCTTTTGTGCCAAAGAAATCTCTCATCCTTTTTACCAATGCAACCTTTTTCTTTTCCTTCTTCTAGAACATTCCCATTTCCTGAAGTTTTGACTGCCTTGACAACAATCTTTCTTGTATTCAAATCCATTACTTTAGATCCTTTTGAATGAAAGAGAACATTGTGTCCTTTATCACACATTTGAATTACACTCAACAAATTTTTAGACCATCTACATACAACACATTTTGTTCTTTGTTTTTTCCCTTCTTATCTTCATCTAGTACAACAATTTCTTTTCCTCTAATTCTAGCTGGAGCATTGTTTCAAAAAGTAACATTACCACATTTTTCTTCAGTTAGGAATTCAAACTTACTCTTGTATCTTGTCATGTGCTTTGGAGCATCCACTATCAATATACCATTGATTTTATTGATTTTTTCCATATAGAGCCAGTGCACAATTTTCTTTGTTTTTACTTGTCTTCCTCCAAACCTTGGTAAAATATTCTTGTTTGTATTTCTTTTAGATAGGCAGCATCTTGCTTCTGCATTCACTTTCCTTGTGTCCAAAATTATTGCATATGTGGAATTTGAGAACATTTAGTAGAGGGGAGAAGGAATTTTGATACATATCCATTTGAGGTTTATTGAATCTCATTCTTACATTTCTATTATGTCTAAAAGTCCTGCAACTCACAACCTTATGTCCAAAGTTTCCACAAGAGAAAAAATATCCATAGAAAAATTTGGATGTCTTCGAATGAAAAAATTACTTGTAGGAATCGTTCTTTGTCGACTAGCTTGATAAGATTCAAGCATCTATTGCTTCCTTGCTTCATATTTTTTTTCATAGCTGGGTTGATCCAGTTCTAACTGCTTCTTCTTATTATATTTTTATTTGTTGGGCCGATTTTTGCTTCCCTTGAGAGCATTTGCATAACTTGTAGGCTTCTCACTAGTTGACATGTTGGTGCTTGATTCACCTTTGACAATTTTCATACTTTCCTTATATCCCAACCCTGTCTTATCATTTGGTGATCTTTGATTGATGATAATTTTATCTAGAGTTTCATATCCTTTTATGAATTTCATTTGAGTCTTGGACTTCTCTAGATATTTTCTTAAGAACATTATTTGTGCTTCTAGTTTGTCACAATTTTTCTCCCTTTCTTTTATCTGATTCATCAATATTTCTTCCCTTCTCTTGGCATCTTCTAGATGAATTTTTAAGATGACTATATGTTCATTGATCTAATTGTCCTTTTCTTCATAAAATTGTAACTATTATTTTCTTAGTCTATTATTTTTCTTGAGTTGGGAGATTTCCTCCAAAGCACTAATGAGTTCTTCTTCCATGTCTACTACAACTTCACACTCTTTTGTGTCTATTTGTTCTTGATCATATTTGAGTTTCTCCAAATCCATAAGAATTTTTTCATCTTGAATTGAATCTGGCTCATATTCTTCTCTTCAGTTTCTGAAGAGTTGTTTCTATCCTCTTTTGAATAAAAAAAATTCTTTTAAAATAATTTTTATTTTTAAACTCCCTAGGTTTATCCTTGCCTTTCTCTCTTTTTCATTGGTGCGGTTTTATTTGAAAGGACATTTAGATGAAAAATGGCCAACTTTACCACAATTAAAGAATTTGAATGGTAAGATACCTTTTTATTTCCCGGAACCCCTCTTCAGTTTCCTTACAAACTTAGCTTCTTCTTCATCTGAGAAGTGTTATGATGAACCATGATATTGAGATGTTGACGATTTGACGTATTCCTTGAAGACTACACCCTTTAGATCTAGTTGTTCTTTCCTAGTCCTCATATCATAAACAATTAGAATTCCATGCAACCTTTCTATAGTCAGTTTATCTAGTTCATGCATTTCTTCTATAGCATAAACCTTTGCATCAAGTCTTGAGGGAAGAGATCTCAGTATCTTCTAAACTGATGTAGCTTCTTCAATCTTCTCACCTAGCCCTTTCATAGTGTTTATAGTCTCATCTACTCTGAGAAAGAAACCTGCCATATTTTCATCTTCGCTCATTATTAGGATTTCAAATTGCATTTTTTAATCTTGAAGTTTGACCAACTTTACTTTCTCATCTCCTTCATAATTGTTTACCAGTTTTTCCCATATTTCCTTTGTGAATTCCCACTGCATTTCTTTGAAAATTTTTGTTTCTACAAGTCTTCCTTGGATAACATTCATAGCTCTTTCATTACTATATTCATTTTTCTTACCAACTTCATTATTTAGAAGAGTAGTTGGGATTTTTAAACCATCTACCACAATCTTCCAGACTTCCATAAAAAGAGACATCAGGTAGGTATTCATTATGATTTTCCAAAATGAAAAGTTTGTTTTGTAGAACATAGGAGGTATGGTTGAAGAAGAAAATTAATCTTGACTTGCATATTTTCTATGTGATATTCCTTCCAGATGTTAGGATGTTACTAAATTTACCCGGGCTTTGATACCAATTATTATAACTAACAACAATACTGAGAGGGGGGGGGGGGTGAATCAATATTGTATCAGATTTCTCAATTTTCTTTCCCTTCAACAAATTAATGTTATTTAGAAGTGATTACTTAATAAATAATACATGCATAATTTTGGACATGAGGTTATGGTGTTGGAAATGATTTCAAAGAGGGTATGTGATGTTGGTATTGGAATTGATGCAAATAGGTCAATATTATGGTCATCATCGTCAAAATTGTGCATATGATATTTCCAAATGCATGCATTGTCTAAACAATGAATACTTATGGATACTAACTTTGTCCTATCTAAATGCAAAGGGGAAATATCAAAGTCTAGTTCTCAATAAAATGTGTAAAAGGTTTTTTTTATGAGATTCTCTATTAGATATCTTGATCTTCGACTTATATTGCCTTTGATTCTGAATTGGATAACATTGACTAGCATTGCCTTCGAATTCAACTTGGATAACTTCGAATTGCATTTCCTCTGACTTTGACTTGGATAAACTTCGAATTTCATTTCCTTTGACTTTGACTTGATGACTTCGACTTGCATTGCCTCTGACTTTGACTTAGATAACTTCAACTTGCATTGCCTCCGACTTATACTTGGATAAAATTTGAATTTCATTGCCTTCTAATTCGACTTGGATAAAATTCAACCTTGACTTGATAACTTCAACTTGAATTTCTTGACTATTGGTCGACTTGAATTTGGTCGACTCACTTTTCCTCAATCCAACTTGCATTTTGGCTGAATTGTTTTTCCCATTTCGAATTTCGGGTGGTCGACTCTATTTTATTTTTCGTCTCAACTTGTTGCTTGAGTGGTCAAGAATTTCTCGTCATATAAACAATCAGATTTATAATTGTTTTAAATAGAGAGTTTTGTGCTGGTGAGACAGATAGGCTATAAGCCTCCTGTTTACAGATCAGACATATTGATCTTCAATGATCCAACAAATACAATATGCCTGGGGTGATTGTAGAGGAACAATTATTGGATGGTTGAGGTCAACAAACAATGAAATCATAAATTCTATGGATCGAAAATGGATAATGAAGATTGATCGTAGATTGTTGGATCAATATGGAAGTGTGAGACCAAAATAAGAAGAGTCAATCCATAACTTAGATTGACTCCTAAAGACTAAAAATATGATTAAATATAATTAACACCTCAGGATCATGTTTTTTTCAAAGAATTGTTACAACAACAGTAAACAGTTTTTAGCACCCAGATATTCCATTAATGATGAAAAACTTACAAGGGATTTGAATTCTTTTGAATTAAAGACAAAAACAATTAATGACAAAATGTTAGCATCATTATTAAATTAAATGAAGAGGTTCATTGTTTCATACAAAGAGACATAATGTTTCAAATTCATACTTGTTGGAATACTATATAAACATAAAGGTATAATGGAAGGAGAGTGTCTCTATGGTCTAATTCAGAAGATAAAAAATAGAAGCAGAGTCCAAGAAAGTGTATGAAACCTGCAAAATACACATAAAGTGAGGGTGGAATGGAGGACCAAGGGAGGATTGGATTCCTCTACAGGTTGGAGCCTGAAACAAGGAGTTTTGCTTCCTCAAGTTGGTTCTTGAAAACAAGAGGATTGGAGTCCTCTACAGGTTGGAGCCTGATCTACAGGGATTTGGTGCTTCCTCGGGTTGGTGCTTGGTAAAAAGGGGATTTTTATCTCCTTAAGTTGGTTCTCAAAAGAATATATATTAGTGTCTCTTACAAATTGTAACTTGTAAATGAAATATATTTTTTATGATTGTTACATTCAAAATTCAGAGTTTTGTACATTCTTGTACATTCTTGTTGATACATTGTTATAAATTAATAAAGAATTAATTTAATTTGAGAAAAAGAAGAAATATTGATTCACCCCCCACCCCCTCTCAGTATTTAACAACATTCCAACAA
Source organism: Picea glauca (assembly GCA_000966675.3). Classification (NCBI taxonomy): domain Eukaryota; kingdom Viridiplantae; phylum Streptophyta; class Pinopsida; order Pinales; family Pinaceae; genus Picea; species Picea glauca. The sequence goes on along the minus strand of JZKD02S0873748.1, from coordinate 212,225 downwards.
TTGGTATCAGAGAGGTTTCCTTCACCATAGTCTAACCAATTGAATGAAGATTCTAATAAATCCAATGGATCAACAAGAAGGAATGTCCTCCAACAAAGCACCATTGTTCAAAGGAAATGATTATGCATTTTGGAGTCTAAGGATGAGAAGTTACCTGATGGATATTAGATGTGATGTTTGGCTATATTTGGTAAATGGTTACACTGCACAAACTATTGCACCTTCAGATGTTGCTGCAAAGAAACTCTGCAATGATAATTCAAGGGTTGTTAATGAAATTCTGGGTGGATTAGAAAATCCTATATTTGTAAAAGTGATGCAATGTAAGTCAACAAAAGAAATCTAGGACAAACTTAAAGTCATATATGAAGGATATGGAAAATTCAAGCAAGACAAAATTCAAACATACAAAGGGTAGTTTGAAAGTCCGAAGATGAAAGAGGAATAAAACATTGCAAAATACTTTCAAAGAGTGGATGAAATAGTCAATTCAATCAAAGCACTGGGAGAAGAATTAAAAGAAAAAATTATTGTCCAAAAGGTGTTTTTGGTTTAGATATCCCTTCTACTTCTTCTTGGTTCGACCCAGGTTCACATCTGAATAGGTTTCCAACAAAACCCTCTAAAACTATTGACCCTCTTGGTAAACCAGAAGGAAACACTATGTGCAGTGCACACAACGCAGTATCACCCGAGATACTCTATGGGTGACCGCAATGATCAAGTTCTTGCAGTCTAGGAATGAGTGGGGATCTAGGGGTGTATTATATCTTCTTCATACATTAATATTATTATTCATTCATTTATTTCTAAGATTTATTCATCTTTAGGCTCATGCACGCATTTTGATACATCTAGTTAATCATTCATTCATAAGATAACCATTAACAGGAAGTAAGCATTCAATAACCACCACACATAACACAATTTTTACCGTGGTTCAACCCCTCTTGGGCTATCTCCACAAATATTTGGCTTTGTTTCTCTTTTATTTAGTCTGCTGCAAAATATAGCACTGTGTGCATTACATGTTCACTCATACAATCCTGATGAGGTTAAGGAACCTCTGTGATGCAGACTAGATGACACCAAGCTCCCCATATTGTGATATAACCCTAAAAATTTACCTTACTCGACTCTTCTACAACTCAACATATTTCAACCACAATTATCAATAATCTTTTTCCACTTACTCAACCGACCAAAACCCCAACCTAGACCTCCTAGGTTCTTATTTATACTATTTTACAAGCTTATAGTCATTACAACCTTTTTCAAAAACCCTAAACCTAATATGGTTAGGATTTTCTACCTTATCACCGGTGTCTTTTCCTCTTGCATGCTTCTTTTCCTTCTTTTTCCGCATGTTTCTTTCTTTTCAGTTGTTACACGTGCTCCAAAATTAGATCATTCCTCAAAATAGGCATGCTCCCAATAGGACCCCAACACTGACATGTGGCTCATCCTGAGCCAATCAGGCAATGTGCGCTCCTTTTACTATTGTGTCCAAACTATAGAACTTTTATACTAGTTCCTTTCCTCTGGCCTTGATCTGCACAAATTTTCCTGTCAGTGCATCCACTAACTATGTTGTTATCCCCTCCTTCATCAATGTTGGACCCTTTGTCTGTGCCTATGCCATACTTTTCTTCTCTTCCTCCAACTACGCAATCATCTTTGTTTCTTGTTCTTGAAGGGGTTCCAATTAGGCTTGTCTTTCTTGCTTCTTTGTCTGCGCGATTTTCAACTATGTCTATAGAGTCTTCATTTCTTGAGTGCCCTTCAAGTGCTCTGTGATGCTCATTGTTTTTTACCTTTTCTTAAGCTCTTGTATGAAAATGTTGATTGTCTCCTCTTCTTGGTCCCACTATTGGACCTTCTCATATTCTTCCAAGATATTTCATATATGCACGGCTCTGTCGAACAAATCTTCTACTACCCTTTCTTCTTTCTCCATCTCAGCTATCTGTAGTGTAGATTGTTGTTCTCTCTGTTCTTGGACTTCGGGAGGAGTCGTAGGATTAAGCCTTTCTTTGAGCTCCTCAATTTCCTACATATATTTGTCAATTGTTTGTGATGTCATGTTGATATTCTCCTTTGCACTCCTCTCAAGTGCTTGCGCGTTGTATTGGATGTGATAATAAACCATTGTTAATCCATGTTCTAGTTTATCTACGCGTCCTTTCTCCTCTTATTTCTCTAAAGTTAGTTCATCGCATGTGATTTGTAGCATTTCAATGACTCCTCTACCCACCTCCAAGTTGGTTGCATCCACACAGGCCCTAGATTGCACCTCTTGCATTACGCTGGCCTGGAGTACGTATAGTTCCTTGGTGGGTATTTGCGCCATGACAAATTCAAATTGCTCCACGTCCCCCATGGCTTTCTGCACAGTCTCCTGAATTTTTTTTATCATTTGGCACGTGACTGTAAAATTCTTCCTGCCTTGGAATACCAACTGTACTATCTCCTCTCCTTCTTTCTGCACAAAGGGTCACTGTGTCTTTTCTTATTGCTGTGATGTGGCCTGTGGTCCTTCCTATCTTTTTAATTATTGGACATTATCATGGAATTCTATGAGATTGGCCATGATCTGTTCACATTGTGCCTATGCAATGTAGATCACTTATTCCCCCCTATCTTGGACTTTGTTTGCGACTAGCTTCGCATCATCCTCTATCAGGGTGACGACTGGATCTTTTGTGTCATACTTCCTTTTCTTGTGCCCATCTTTTTCCTGCATTGGATTCCTTATTGTTCGTGAGGGTTTCACCCCACTTGTTGTACCCTAGTTCCTTTTTTCTCCAGCCTGTGAAGTATCCTTCTTTCTGGTCTGTGTTTGGCTTCCTATCCTTGTTGTTGTTGTTGTTTTCCTTGGTCATTTTGGTACTGTGTTGCTCCCTATTAGCTGATTCTGCATTATAGTCATTCTAGTATTCTCTATCGGGATATTTTTTCTCACTTAAGAGACTGCTTAAGCCTTGTCCTTAGGCCTGGAATATTTCACCGTGATTGGCCTTGTTATTGGTTTTGATACTGTAAACTACCACTGCGCAGGCCGGTCTTTAACTATCTAGTCCACTTTTTCTTTGGTGATGTAATACTTCATTTCTATCCATGCCTTCTTTAGATCCCTTGCAGCTTAGATCCACATGTGGTGTTGGGATGCCTTGAACTTGGCTATCCCTTCTGTCTCTTGGATCACCTCTACAGGTATTCACCATACATTAGTTGTGTTTTTTTGTATCTCTTCCAGCAACATTGTAAAAACTGTGTTGTTTTCTTGTTGCGTCTTGTTATCCTTGGCCTGCCAGAGGGACTCATATCTGGCTGCATAACATTTCCCCATCCTATCCAATAATGATGATAATTTTGGCTCCTTCCATCCTGCCAATGCTATCAAAATGATCAGCCAGGAGTAATGGAACTCGGTTCCATTATCCTATGCGTCTCTACAATCTATCAAAAACTGGTTTAGCAGGTATGGCACCCAGTTGAACATTACTCCTGTTAGCGTCAGAAGTCACTCCTGGATTGCTTGCAGGAGTAGAGCCCAACGCCCATCAGTTTTATGTCACTATTTGTTTATGATGGATGATCAAATGGAGATAATGGCTCTAGGAAGTATCACTCTAACTCAGGGACTGAGTCTGGTACGTAAAGAACAGAGGAGGTCTGGAATCCTAACTTCAGCCAGTGGGGTGATTTAAGGATGAACAGGTGGAAGACTTAGGAGAAAGTGAACAAACAACTCTGGGCATCAGGCTTGCAGCGGTTTGTGGGGGAAAAACTTTGAAAGCAGGATCCTCCTGGTTTAGGGCTTCAAGAAACTGAAAGGGGAATTGACTCGATCCTCCAATTCCAAGTCGTTCAACGTTAAGGAAATCACAGGGACTGATTAGAGGCTCCGTAACTATTACAATGATCCATTACAACATCATCCTATAATAGTTACATCTCGACTGGATCCTCCAATTCTGAGCTGCTCTAACACAGTGTAAACAAAGATATGATAGAAACTGGCATTCATAAGGCAA
>JZKD02S0873748.1:176777-206702 GCA_000966675.3 Picea glauca | reverse complement strand
ATTTTGGAGGCCTTATTAATCCCCTGGAATGCAGTTTTGATATTATTGGCAGGTTTCAGAGCAGTTTTGTTCGTTTTTTGTCTTGTCACATTCACGAGCATAGTCTTAGTTCATTTTCAAGCTCAAAAACATAAGAACGTGCTGGGTAAACTTTTATCTCTTTTTTGGACACGCATGGATACACGAAAAAGGAACGCCTTGGAGTCGTCTTTAAGCTCTTTTCAGACTCTCTAAATGTGAAAAGATTGTCGAGTGATCTTTCTTCCTTTCCCACTTGTTAAAAGGTTTGAAAGGGCGTCTTTTGAGTGATAATTTATCTCTTTTTCGGCCTCGCGAGACTAACATTACGAAAAAGGACACCATTGGAGTCATCTTTAAGTCATTTTCAGACTCTCTAAAAATGAAAAACCACCGAGTTTACCTTCTCTGGACTCGTTAAACAATCATACATTGAAGGGCCCCACATGGGACCGAACCCTTACTTCTTCCAGTTCGTTGAAAAGGAAGAGGGACTTACCGAAGGTGAGTCATATTGAGCATGTGTTACCCTCCTCGAGCTCATTAAATTAAAAAGAGGTACTTGTCTATCTGTATGGGGGAAAAAATTGAAGGAAGCAAGCCAAGCAGTTTTTGAGAACATTGTCAGTAATCCTTACAGTCGCCCTTGAACATGACACTTTGTCTTTGCACGCATTTTAATCCACTGAACCTCTGCATTGAACCAATCCTCTGAGTTTCCTTACTCCTTTGGGTCACCCGACGAAAGTCACAGTATCCACTACATTATCGTGTTTTGGTCCATGTCAAGTTTTTGCTATCGTGCCTCGGTGTTCAAGGGAAGTATCTGCCTTGAGAGTCAACCATCACAATTTTCCTGTTTCAATACCTGTGTCAGTCCATGTTCTTTTGATCCACCAATTACATCTTTGTGTCCATTTTGTTTCATTGATGGGGGATACATCAAGGCCCTCCTTCGACAATTTTGTTCCTGTCAACTTCAGCACATTATCTGGGAACTAGACTTAGAAACCAGTTAGTGCCTTGGGACCTGCATGCCTCAATGGTAGGCCTCCTCGCATCCGACATTAGGTTTACATGATTGACCTCTAATCAGATGATTCCATGAATGTTCGACTTCAACTCATCTATTCACGTTCGTTGGAATGTACTAGAGTACCTTGGGAATCATTGACATCAATGGTGATCTCCCTCGCACTTGTTAATGGTTCACCTCATTGACCGGTAATCAGGTGGTTTCTGCCATGTTTGACATCAGGACATCTATTCACATGGTTAGATTCGTACTACATTGAGATCGGTAAGAAGACCTTGGGTTGAGTCGTCACTCTTATATGTACTTCACCCAGGTTGTGACGAAGTTTCTTTTGAACATTAACACATATATTGTTACATAGATCCACTTTGTATTGGTCGTGGCTATGTCTTGACGTCTCGTAGATCCACTGTGTATTCTTCATGGCTACGATCAGTTCAGGTCATGGGAGTATAGATCCACATTGTATCTTCAGTGGCTATACATTTTTGTCAATATAATTATGGATCCGTAGTGTATTCTATGGCGGCCATACCTGAAAAAGTCTTTATCACTCAAGCATAGGTATGCCTACCTTAGGTTTGGAACATGTCATAATATTTGTTTGATGATTGTGTGCAGCTTGTTCCAGCTTCTCTACGTCCATACCCTTGCTCAAAAAAGTCTACAAAGTACTTCAGTCATCAGTTCACATCTTCTAACTTCGCACTTTGGGGGGCAATTTGTTATACATCAAAATTACTCATTACGATGATGGTCTAGTGTCGTCATTATCAATGTCGCAAGTGTCACATTTTGGTCACAAGTGACACAAAAAACATACTTTCATCCTACCTATGTTGTGCCTCTAACGACAACACAAGGACACTTAAAACACCTCAAAAGACTAGTTTTGAAGAAGAGAAATGATTTAACAAAGAGTACAAGTCTTTTGCCACTAAAAAACCCACTCAAACATCATTTTTGGAAGGTAGTGCTCCCCTATATACTGTCAAGGAGCGTTGGCACTATGTTCCCTCTTTTGGGGGAGAGTTATAACGCTCTATGCCCCATTCAAAGGGAGCGCTACCCTTTCTAAGTGAATTTTGGTTTGTTGAGAGGAATCAGGGAAGAATCCCCTCAAATCTTTGAAGGTAGTTGGATTCGAATCTCAGGTCAAGCCATGATCTTAGGGAGAATCCACAATTGAAGGAGAAGAATCATCAACTTATCCCAAAGATCTCAACTGTTTAGGCCTCTCCAAGCCTATATAAGGAGGCCTTCTCATGGTGAAAGGGGAGATTGGAGAAGATAGAAAGCATCAAACTTATGATCTCATAAGTGAGATGCCATTGAAGCATAATCAATGTGGATTACTTGAGCAAAGGTTGTGTTAGCATCAGAAGTCACTCCTGGATTGCTTGCATGAGCAGAGCCCAACGCCCATCAGTTTTATGTCACTATTTGTTTATGATGGATGATCAAATGGAGATAATGGCTCTAGGAAGTATCACTCTAACTCAGGGACTGAGTCTGGTACGTAAAGAACAGAGGAGGTCTGGAATCCTAACTTCAGCTAGTGGGTTGATTTAAAGTTGAACAGGTGGAAGACTTAGGAGAAAGTGAACAAACAACTCTGGGCATCAGGCTTGCAGCGGTTTGTGGGGCAAAAACTCTGAAAGCATGATCCTCCTGGTTCAGGGCTTAAAGAAACTGAAAGGGGACTTGACTAGATCCTCCAATTCCAAGTCGTTCAGCGTTAAGGAAATCACAGGGACTCATTAGAGGCTCCGTAACTATTACAGTGATCCATTACAACATCATCCTATAATAGTTACAGCTCGACTAGATCCTCCAATTCCGAGCTTCTCTAACAAAGTGTAAACAAAGATATGATAGAAACTGGCATTCATAAGGCAAGAAGTCTCCAAAGCTCATACATAACCAGAACAACAATGCTTCATTAAAATTTTACAACCAGGGAGCTCTGCTCAACCATCGATCCCTCACATAATGGAAAAAATGCCTACATATACTTTCAGCCAAAATCCGCCTGGCAACAGTATCTCAGGACTTTTAATGGGGGGGTCGTTTCCTCAATCAAATCTATCCTCTGGACTCCTGTCATATGCTTCTTCAATTCAGCATGGCTCGCGCCAGGGGGTAGCTGAGCCTCTTTTAATGTTTGAATTGGTGTGCTCAGGCTCTCATGGCGAGTTGAAGACTCGGTGTGACCTTTCTGCAGAGAATCGGTACAAAGGGACCCTCCTGGGTAAACTTCGGCTGGAACCTCCATACTCTGCAAGAAATGGGTGACGCGAGGCTTCACCTACCTTCCTTATCCTTTTCTGCTGAGCCAAAACGGATCGTTGAATTTCCTTGGGAAACGCTACTGCAACAACCCGATCCATAGGTCCTTTCCAATCTCTTCACGGCCTTCAGCACCTGACCGTGGTCATCCCTGACTCTGTATCGAGGATCGAGATTTCATGATTCTTGCTGTTAAGAGTTCTTGACTCCTGAATTCCCGATCACCGATCCTTCGATGAGCACGTGCATGGGCTAGCCCTCCTTGCTATATTATCATCCATGTGACCACCTCTTATGTGACCCGAGCCGAACCTCTGTCGGGGTTTCGGCGGTTTTGATGCCTTGATGCACATGTGACCGGGAGTCGCGATTCTCCGATTGCCGATGGCTCCTTGCGCGCTATCCCCCTGACTATGCCCTGGTCCAAATGACCGTTACCACATGCTCGCGGCCATATAACCTTCCATCGGAGTTTTGGGGTTTGCGAGGTCAATGTTCACACGTCCTCTGGATTCGTGATTCCCCGATCCCCGATGGCTTATGGCCATGACATGTCAACGGCGCCTTCTCCGACTCGAAATCTTGCCACCTGTCCTCCACTATGATTCGTAGCAACGTCGGGAAATCGGGTATCGGGATATCACGATTCCTACTATCAGGTGCATGGGACTTTCATATCCCCGATCCCCGACTCTGCAAGATCTCTCGCCACGTGCCACGAATGACGGATGGCTCTGATTCAGTCAGGAAATCGCGCATCGCGATTTACCCATGTAAGAGCTCTCTGCCTTTAGAAACTCCGATCCTCTGATGGAATGAAATCCCGACTTTCCTTTTGATGTCTGACACGCATCTTACCAAAATCAATGGCTAGGATCCCATCGGTCTTTCGAGACTTGAAAAGTCTCGGCCGTCTCTCCCTTTAAAATCCCGATACCAGAATTGTTACTAACAACCCCTTTGGCTCATTGCGTGGCTACTACAATAATGTCTATTGGCGCTTCTTATTTTCGACATTTCATCAATAGTTTTCAATCCATGATCTTGTTGACAAACCTTGTCACATTATCGTTGCTATCCTTGAGTGCGCTGCCTCTATTGCCCTGAATGGTGCCAAACTGTGCTTTGACCAGTTCTGTTATTTCCTTCTTGCATGCCTTGTTATCCAGGTATTCCTCTGGTTGTGTGCCAACTGTCGATAGTCCTATGATATTTGCAATCAGTGCCACATCTATCTTTATTGGCCTATCCATCCACAGGATGCCTCCATGTATGTCGGCGACTAGTTGTTTGATACGAAGCCTGACATTCTTACCATGCCCGAAATGTGATATATCCAATAGGTTCATAATGCTAGAGTTATATAGCATGGTTATACACTGCGTGGGCTCCATTATTGATTTATTGAGGGGTCCAATTTCCCCTATGTTTATTAAATAAGTCTCCTTGGCCAAATATGGGAATTTGGATGCATCGCGCACATCATGGTCTGCGTACCTAAGTTTTGGTACCTTTCCCAGCATATCATCCACAATGATCACTACGTCTGGGAGATAAGGGAGTGTAATATCCATGGCATCCTGCATCTTTATTTTATGTCCCATAGTAGATGGGCCTGCCTCTGTTGGGTATAAGTCCTCTTCGTCCCTTTCAGACTCTAGTCGGTCGGTGATATCCTCAACCAACACTTCCTCTCCTTTGTGGGTCTGTCACGGTCCCATTGTTTCATCAAGATTCATGGGTGTCTCAGGGTTAGGGTTCTAAATACCATTCTGAGCCTTGGATATCTGCCCTATTCTCCCTTGTTACGTTGTTGATGTTTCCTCTTCAACCTGTGTCGGGTTGATTGACTATGTGTCTGAGGTGTTGACATCTTCGAGCTCAACCATGTTTATGGGTTGTCTCATTCTTTCCTTCCACCTCTGACCTTGCCGAGTAACCCATACATACTGGCTTGGAGCATCAAAATTTTGTGGGGTCATCATCTCTCTAAGTCACACACTCACTTGCTTCTCCATAAAATTCTATCTAGGGAATGCTCTTTGTATTTCGCTATGTGCTAAAAAATCACTAAGTGTTGAATAAATGCGTGCTTTTCTCATTTTATAGACCCAGTCGCATTGTTTTTTCACTTTTTGCGTGCATTTGCGTCGAGTTTAATTTTTCCTGCACGTTGTCTTCTGATGTTTGTCACGGTAATTACTACACGCAACTTTTTTCTCAACCTTATGGTTCAATCAACTTCTGCGTCTTTTTGGGTTTTTCTTCCGTTTTCTATTTTTGTATTTCTTTTGTCTTCTTTTTCTCATTTTAATTTCTTTTTATCATTTTTTTGTCCTAATCTCTGCTATAGTAAACTATATACATTCATTTCTCATTGAGATGTAACTTTTAAGGGTTAGTAGGTCGAATGTACCTGTACAATTTCAGTTGACTATCGTTGATCATTCATTTTAGTTTTGTTCCTCCCAATTCTTTTAGTTGTACATATCCCCCATATGTGACAGTCTTTACTTCATATGGCCCTAGCCAATACATCCTAAACTTCCCAGGATGTTGAAAACATTTACTGTCATAGAGAAAGACTAGGTCTCCTTCCTTGAAACTCTTCTTATTAATCTGTTTGTCATGCCAGGCTTTGTCTCTTTCTTTCTGTACTTCCTGGTGAAATCTTGCCAGAATCTTGTTCTCTTCCATTTCCATTAGTTGGTTTAACCTTTCATGTACTGTGCCTCTTTATGTCATGTTGGTAATTGTTGCTACACGCAAATTGGGTACTAGGAATTCTAATGGTACTATTGTTTCCTTCCCATACACCAATCTAAATGGTGTATGTCATGTCAACTTCTTACATGTGGTCCTATATCCCCATAGTATTGCTGGTATTTTCAAGTCCCAATCATCCCTGTTGACATTGTGGATCTTTGTCAGAGCATTTTCCAAGATATTATTGAAATCTTATACCGTTCCATTTTCTTGCAGATGGTATGGTGTACTCTTCTAGTGATAGACTTCAAACTCCTCAGTCCTAGACTTGATGGTATTGTTGATAAAATGAGTACCTTGGTCACTCATCAAAATCCTTGGACATCCAAATATGGTGATCACTTTATCAAATAAGAAGTGTGATGTTGTCTCTACACTACAGTCTTTGACTGGTGTTGCTTCTTCCCATATTTGACTCGCAATGATGATATATCTATCTCATAACCTTTTTGTTGGTGGATTAATAGGTCCCACAAAGTCTATTTCCCATTTTTCAAATACCTACAGAGTCACTTGTGGTCTTAGAGTAATCTCATCCCTTCTGTTGGGTTTTCCAACCCTCTGGCAGACAACACATTTATGGAAATATTCCTTGAAATCTTTATGGACTATTGGACACCATAATCCTGTGTGCAATACCTTCTGGACGATATATTTTCCTACATATTGTCCTCCAGCTATACCTTCATGAGATTCTACCAAAATTCTAGGCCTTTCATGTTTTAACACACACCTTCTCAAAATGTTGTTTGCACCCATATTGTATAAATGCCTTGCAATAAGTTGATAGTCTACAACTATGACTACCATATTTTTCTTATGTTCAGTGCTAAATTCTTGTGGTGCAACCCCTGTACTTAAGTATTCAATAATATCAGGGAAATATTCATCAACTACATGTACTAAAAATAACTGTGCATCATGGAAGTTGTCTTCCAAGTTAGTAGGTTATTCTCCATTACTTACCCTTGACATGTGATCAAGTCCTTCATTCAACTTCCCTGGTTTGACTATTACTTCAAAATCAAATTATTGGAATAACAATAGCCATCTACAGATCCTCCCCCCCAACACTGGTTTGTTGACTAGATATTTGAGGGAAGAATGGTTTGTGAACATTTTAAAGTGTTTACCCAGTAAATGGTTCCTGAATTTTTGAAGTGCATATACCATGGTTAGGCCTTCTCTTTCTATGGTGTTGTAGTTATTCTCTAATTCTAACAATTTTTTGCTTGCAAAGGCTATAGGATGGGCTAATTCCCCTGCTCTTGGATGTGCCAGAATTTCTCTAAGTGTTATGGTCGATGCATCGACATGCACATGAAATGTCTTTTCCCAATATGGGAATATTAAGATAGGTGTTGTGACCATCTTTTCTTTTAAGGTGTCCAATCCTTGTTAACAGTCCTCATTCCACTGAAATATGATGTCCTTCCTTAATAGTTTTTCCATGGGTGTAGTAATCTGCGCATACCCCTTTATAAATTTCTTGTAATAACATGTATGTCCCAGTGTTTCTCTTAACTGGCGCACTGACTTTGGTGGTGGTAAATTTACAATGACTGCAATCTTAGAAGGATCCACTAGTAAACCTTGTTTACACACTATATGTCCCAACAATATTCCAAAAGGTGTCCCAAAAATGCATTTCTTGATGTTTAATGATATCTTACGCTTCCTTCACCTTTCCAACATTATTCTTAACACATTTACATGGTCCTTTAACATATTATATACAGTCCATTCATCCATATATAGTTCTAGAAATTGATGTATGAATTCCTTAAAAGCAGCTATGACTACTCTTGAAAATATGGTTGGTGCATTCTTCAACCCAAATGGCATTACTGTATATTGGTAGGATCCCCATTATATAGAAAAAGTAGTATTATACCTATCCTCTAGAGCTATTTTAATCTCATGAATCCATTTGTAAATTAATATGCTTCATGGCCTCCCACATTATCTAAGACCTCATATGTAAAAGGGGTAGGTAAATGGTCATGTAAGAAAGCATCATTCATTTTCCTCAGATCCACACAAATCCTTATCCCCCCTTGTTTATTTTCTTGGAATACCATAGGACTGATCCATTCAAATTCCACTACTAGTTCTATGATACCAGCTTCCAACATTCTATCAATTTATGCTTTCACTTTCTACTTATATACTGGATTCAGTCTGTAAGGTCTCTTCCTGTCAGGACTTGCCTCAGGTTTGAGAGGTAGCTTCAACTCCACTAGCTCCCCTACTATGCCTTTCATATTTGTAAATGTTGTTGGTAACAAGTCACTTTATTCGTGCAGTAACTTTTTTGTTATTTCTACTGTTTGTTCATCCCAATAGTCTCCAATACTTGTCATTTTAGGATTGTCATTCGTCCCAATGTTAACTTTCTTAACTTCGGTTGGTGCAGAAAATACTTATGAATCCAAAGATGGACCTTCTGCCTCTCTTTCTTCCTCAATATTTGTAATATAAATGTTGTGTGGTTCATCTTCATCTGGTGCTTCCTCTTCAACATGATATCATGAAATTAGTTCCTTGACTATCTGTCTGTTCTGCTGTAGATATTTTGTCATGATTTCAATCTCTGGTTCATCAATAAATATCACTCCTCGTATATTCTTCAGTGTTGAATCAATGTTGAGGTTATCATGTTCAAATGAGAAAGTTACTACAAATTTTTGTTGTAATGTTGTCCATTATTTAGTGCCTCTGTGCATCTCCTGGTCTATATACTAGTTCCTTGTGATTCCTTCCAATGTATGGATAAAAAGATGAGTCCATTCCTCTAGCAGTGTCATCCTCCATTGTGACTTGCACTTTTCCAAGTGTTCCATCGGTTTTCCTTGTCCATCATACCTCTGCATTTTATTTCTCCCCTACTCTACGTCGAATCTAATGCGCAATAATCGTTTACATTGATACTAGTCTTGAATTTTCTCCTTGTGTGCACCCCACCATCTTGCAGGTATGGCCTTTAGTGAAATATCTAGGGATAAGAGCCTCTGATTTTATAATACTTCCTCTTCATATTTTTTCATAAATTCCTCTAAGTCATTTACCCCATGAAAACTAGGAGGTTCTCTTATCTCTGTACCAACCCATGTTAATGCGCAGTCTACTCTTGTGCACCTTCTTGTGGAAACTTCATGTAATCGATGTTTCCAATTATCCAAACATGTATTTGAGTCAAAAACACATGATGTAATGCTTCTCCAACTGAATTCCCCATCTGCAGTTTGGTTAACATAATCCTCTTCTTGTGCGGTGGTTCTTTACAACTAGTTTATTTCTTCCAGATCCAAAAAAGTGGGTTCTACAAACCTTTCTCCTTATGAAGGATCTAATGGTGCAATGACTTTATATTTACCTGATTCAAATGCCATTTTCCTTGTCTTTGGGTTGATTATGTCCTGGTTATCAAATTCCCAATCCAGTCCAAGCAATGTTGGGTAAGGTTTTGTGCCATCTACTATCTCTATTACTTCAAAGTCTGCCATAGTGCACACGCCATCCCAATCTATTGTCACACCTTTAAGCCTTCCAATTGGTAGCACTATGTGTTGATTTTCTAATTCCAGTTGGATATATGAATAGCCCAGTGTGGGTTCTCCCATACACTGCCATGTCTTCTTAGGTAAGAAATTTAATTTATAGCCTAAATCCAGTATGATATCACCCATACTAAAATCCCCAATGTTGTCATTCAGTCTGAATTCTCTGCTTTTCCTTCTTCTTGTATGGATATGATTGACTATTTTATCTTCTAACTTTCCTTCTGCCTTTGTATTACATATTTCTAGCATATTTTGTAAGATCTTAACAGATGATGGATCCTTCAATAACTTAACATAGGATTGCAGAATTTTTTTTATGTTACTTACTTTCTCTAACGGTTATGCTTCACTGGTGTGGTCCATTGAGGAGGGAATTTTGTACATTGGTGAGTTCTGACTTTTCTACGTGGATGATGTACACACAAAATTTTGCTTGATAAAATCCTATCTAGCCTCCTTGAATGTTTCCTTTTTCTTTTCATGCATCAAACTGCTTATGTGGTTCAATATTCTTCTTAACCCATTGGTCTTGTGCTAGATCTTGTTTTACTACGTATGATCCTATATTGGATCCTCATCAAGTGACTATATTTATGTTTCTTCCATCCTCCCTAGCTTCTACAGAGATCTGCTGGACATTTTGGTTGTTCTGGTTCCTTTTTTCTTGGATCTTCCCCAATAGTGTCGAACAGTCTTATGTGTCATGATTTGTTGTGTGAGAGTACATACATGTTGTTGGTAGAAGTGTACATTCCCTTGCATAATGTCCTTCTTGTTGGAATTTGTGGCACACTACTAGTCCTCTGCCTCATCCAAATCCTCCTCTTCCTTGTCCTCCACGTCTGTATCCACCTCAATATCTCTGCGGTGCATTGTACTGAGGTACTTGATTATATCGCATGAGGTTATACTGTGGTTTCACATTGTTGTATTGCAGTTGCGCATTATTATATTGTTGTTACACATTGTTATATGGTGGTGGTATTTGGTTGAACTGAGGTTCAACTTGTCTTGTCATCATTTCTACTTGTACCCTATAAGTATCTGAATTTCTTTCTCTCATCAGTTCCATTGTACTACAATATTTATCATCATGACCCACTGACTTTCAGAAATTGTAATATGAACTTTTTGGTATTGTCTTATACTTCTTCATCATTGGAAAATTATGTGGATCATTCCCATGTGTTATACAAATCTCGCAGCATGGTCCTCTTGTTGGAAAAGGGTTTGGTAATCCTTTTTCCACATACTACGCGAAAGTTGGACATTCATTCTTGTGGTGTCCTTCTGTCTTGCATGTGGTACACAAAACAACTTCTCTTTTCTCTTGTCCCTTATTCTGGTTAAATTGAAATGGCAGGTTCTTCATATCCTCCTTCAGCTCCTCTATTGCTTGATCTGTCTTTTGATACGGGTTCTCTTCCATTTGTAAGGCTTCCTACAGATCCTCTTCCTGATTTTGGAACTTTTGTTATCTTAATGGGTATTTCAAGTGTAGTAGCAGTGAATTCACAAATAAGTACCTATGTTGCATGTCATTCATGGCATATTTCAACTTACCTTTTAGATTATTAAACCTATGATAAATCTCCCAAACAGAATCACCTGGTTTTCTCATGATTTCAATCATTTCATTCATGTACTGATTGTCTGAGTTGGGCTTCTGAAATTTGTTTATCAATAGTTTTTTCACATCCGCAATAGTCCTTGTGACTCTTGGTGGACTATTTACATCTAGGCTCATGTACCAGTCCAGTGCACAGTCTCTTATCATGATATCTAACTACACGAGTTTTGTATCCTCATCTATGATCTGCTTTTCTTCCCATATCTTCTCATAGATGAATAAGTTATTTTCAGGGTCCTCTGATGCTTCTCCCTGAAATTATGGTAACATGATCGTGGGATCATGTCCTGCCATTTTAAACTGTGTTGAACTACTACCTCTGCGCGATGTAGATAACCTGATTGTTACATCCAAGTTGTTGTTCCTTGCTTGGATGTGTTTCCTAATGTCTTTCTTCAACTAAAATCCAGTTATCTAAATGTTGGTGTTCTTTCTGGTGTGTTAGTCTCACATGGGGTTGTAGGTTCCCCACTGATGGTGATATTAATGGAGTTTTTTCTTATGTTCCTGTCTTTGGAACTCTTGTTTTTCTTTCATATGTTGTGTGCAAGATTTCCTCAATATACTCCACATCCCAAATATTCTCTACCTATTCTTCATTGCTTTCCAAGCTCTCTCTATCAGTTATGGCTCTTTTCTTGTTATTCATCTTATATTGGTAGGGTGCTCCACTGCTTGTCTTTCCAGTTGTTGCCATTATATGGTTTATCTAGTCTTCCTCCATCATGATTAGGTCCATGGCCTCCTTCTTATTTCCCTTATCCATCTCTTCCTCCATTTCTCAGCCTCCTGTCAGTGCTTCCCCCCTTCCCCCATGCACGCAAGGAAGTTTAGTTGTTTTATTCCATGGTCATCACATCATTGTTATACAATAAAATCTTGATTGAAGTATACAACGATATGATATACCTACCTCTAGGTCCTTTTAGAAAATATTGTTCTGTTGTGTTGTAAGACTTCGCGGTCTCTATTGCAAATTCAGTGATAAACCCTGCAACAATAGTATCTAACCAGAAATCTACTACACGCATAAATTTGTTGTTAACTTGTTGTAACTGCGTGATCTCCACAGGATTCCACTCCAACTCTCTAACTCGATTTATAGGGTGATTTTATTTTAACCTTAATAACCAGTCCTGCAACAAATGTAGGAAATCACAAAAAAATACCTCATGAAAGTCGCTAAGCATGTAGTTGTCAAGATATTTGTGCGGTGTTAACTTAGTTTTTATGTTTTCCTTTTGTGAAAACTCAAGTTCTTTCATTTTCAACCATATTTCCATCTATGTCTTTGTTGGATTCCATGGCCTAAACATTCCCTTCTATACCTTCATTCTCCACGTGTTTCTTCCACGGATCCCAACCACTCAATCCTATGCAGTTCCAGCCAGCAATGGAACCATTCGTTGTTTTATTTCTCCCTTTTACTTCTTCTTGGGTTGACCCAGGTTCAGATCTGAACAGGTTTCCAACAAAACCCTCTAAAATTATCGACCCTCCTGGTAAACCAGAAGGAAATGATGGACGCAATGCACATAGCACAGTCTCACCCGAGATAAATCTATGGGTGACTGCAATTCTCAAGTTCTTGTAGTCTAGGAATGAGTGGGGATGTAGGGGTGTATTCTATATTATTCATACATTAATCTTATTATTCATTAAAGTATTTCTAGAATTCATTCATCTTTAGGCTCATGCATACATTCCGATACATCTAGTTAATCATTCATTCATAATATAACCATCAACATGAAGTAATCATTCAATAACCATCACACATAACACATGTTTTACCATGGTTCACCCCCTCCTAGGCTACATCCACAAAGATTTGGATTCTTTTCTCATTTATTTAGTCTACTTTAAAATCTAGTGTTTTGCGCATTACATATTCACTCATACAATCCTGATGAGGTTAAGGAACCTCTATGAGGCAGACTAGATCACACCAGTCTCCCCAGATTGTGATCTAACCGTCAAAATATACCTTACTTGACACTTCTACAACTCAACAATTTTCAAACACAATTATCAACAATCTTTTGCCACTTATTCAACAGACCAGAACCCAAACCTATACCTCCTAGTTTCTTATTTATAGTATTTTACAATATTATAGCCATTACAACCTTTTTCAAAAACCATAACCCTAATCTAGTTAGGCTTGTATACCTCCTCACATGTGGATTTTCCTCTTGCATGTTTATTTTCCTTCTTTTTTTGCATGTTGCTTTCTTTCTAGTTGTTGCGGGTGCTCCAAAATTAGGTCTTTCCTCAAAATAGGCATGTGCCCAACATGTGTTGATATCATTACCAATGAGATATGATGCCAAGGTTGTAATATTATAGATATAAAACGTATGCAGAACAGAAAGAAATAGATATAAATGGCAGATGAACAACAATATAACCAGAAGAATACCACAATAATACCAAAATGATACCAGAATAACATCAGAAAGAGCACTTTGATTACTGAGAGAAATGTTCACTTGCCTCTTCGAAGGGGAAACCTCGAGCGGAGTAGAGCTCTATTACAATGATATTGAAGACAAAATTTCTCATACCCTCGACTCCTATTTATACTAAATATGTTTATCAAAAGAACCATCTAAAGGAAGATCCTTCTAGAAGTGGAGGCTTCTATTAGGTCTTCTTACATTGGACTTATTCTTCCTTATTTCTAGGCCTTATTAATATTGACCTTTATTACATGGAAATATAGTATTCTACCTACATGAAGGGTTAGGTCCCTAACATTCCCTCCCCCTTGAAAACAATCTTGTCCTCAAGGCTTGAGATGGGGAAATTGTTGCAGAATGGTAGCTGGTTCCAAGTGACATCTACTGGAGTTGTATCTTTCCACTGGACTAACACTTCCTTGATCATGCACTGACATAGACGATGCTCATGCTGGTCCAAAATTGATTATGGTTTTAGCCAAATGGAGCCCTCTTCGTCCAACTCGGGAAGGGTGGTTTGGGTTTGGAACTTAGTTCAAATAACCTTCTTTAAGAAGGAAACATGAAAAACATGATGGGGCTTAGAATGAATGTGAAAATATAACTGATAGGCCACTTTTCCCACATGCTTGAGAACCGTATAAGGACCATAAAATTTGGGCATCTGTTTCTGACAATGGTCATCCTTGAGGGAATTTTTCTTGTAAGGTTGTTGTCAAAGAAACACCTGATCCCATTCTACAAATTGATGTTCAAAGTGACCTTGATATGCTTTTTTCTTCATGCGATTATGGGCCATGACCAAATTCTCTTTGAGGGTACAGAGAATAGCCTCTTGAACTATAAGTCTTTGGTCAACCACCTGGACCTTCGAGACACCTGAAAAATATGAGAGAAATGAAGGTGGATTTTGTCCATACACTGCTTCAAAAGGAGTCATGTGCGTAGTTGTATGGTATGAAGTGTTGTACCATTATTCTGCTAATGGTAACCATTGATCCCATTGATGCTTCCTTTCCGATGAAAAACACCTCAAATATGTGTCCAAACATTTGTTGACAACTTTATTTTGACCATCAGTCTGGGGATGATAAGTTGTGCTGAGATGCAATTGGGTGCCTTGTATATTGAACAGTTCTTGCCAAAAATTTCTGGTGAAAGTTGGGTCATGATAAAAAAAAATAGAATGCGGCATGCCATGAAGCTTGAAGACCTGATCCATGAAAATTTGAGCCACAATGGATGTTGTAAATGGGTGTTGAAGAGCACAAAAATGAGCATACTTGGAAAGATGATCAACTACCACCAAAATGATTGATTTATTTCTCGATTTAGGTAAGCCTACAATAAAATCCATAGAGATATCTCGCCAAATAGCAGGTGGAATCGAAAGCGGTTGTAGTGTGCCCATAAATTTGAATTTTTTGCCCTTGTTGCGTTGACACACATCACATTCAATCACAAAATTACAAACGTCCTATTTCATACCATCCCAGAAAAAAGAACGTTTACCCGGTCATAGGTTTTGGTAAACCCAGAGTGCCCAACAGTGGGAATAGCATGAAGCTCAGAAAGTATCGTGGATTTAATTTTTCACTGGTTACTTAAATACAAACGACCTTTTTATCATAGCTCCTCATTGAGACAAGAGTACCCTAGGGAAATTAGAGAATTGGACTGTAATTGTTGTATCAGATGCAAAATTTTGGGTTTGTGTAGCCATTCCTAACAAATATCTTGGAGCCAATCTAGTACAATGAAGGAGAGAGAAAAAAGGGACCCTTCATCTTCATATTTTCGGAAAAGTGCATCAGCAACCACATTTTATTTTCATTCCTTATAAATGAACTCATAATCATATCCAAAGAGCTTAGTCACCCATTTTTGTTTCTCAAGGGAGGAAAGTCGTTGTTCCAGAAAAGACTTAAGGATTTTATGATCTGTTTTAATTTAGAAGTGTTTCCCCAATAGATAAGGGTGCCAAAGATCCACAACATGCAGAATAGCCAACATTTCCTATTCATAGATTGATTTGCCCAAATTTCTCGCAAATAGTCATTTGCTGGTAAAGGCCAAAGGCCTACCCTCTTGCATAAGGACAATGAAAATTCCTTTCCTAGAATCATCACATTCCATGACAAAGGTCTTTGTGAAATCAGGAAGGGCCAAGACTGGAATGGTGCACACGACCATCTTCAAGGTTTGAAAATCTTGAGCAGTTGTTGGAGTCCAAGTGAAATAATTATTTTTAAGGAGTGGAGTGAGAGGTGCCGCAATATTTCTATAATTCTTAACAAACTTGTGATAATAACCCGTTAAACCCAGAAATCCCTGCAAGCTTTTGAGAATATTTAGGTGAGGCCAATCTTGCATAGCTTCAATTTTTTTAGGATCCACCCTGGCGTCAGCCTTGCCCACAAGATGACCCAAGTACTTGACTTTCGAAGCACCAAAAGAACATTTAGATTGTTTGAGGAAAATTTGGTGATGAGAGAGTAGATGGAGAACTCAATCCATATGAGCAAGATGGTTTGTCTAGATTTATCTATAGATGAGGATATCATCAAAGAAAACTAACACAAAATGACAGAGAAAAGGACGAAAGACATGATTCGTGAGGCTTTGGAAAGTGGAGGGAGCATTACACAAGCCAAAGGGAATGACTAAAAACTCATAGTGGCCCTCATGAGTTCTAAAGGAAGTCTTAGGAATGTCTGCCTCTTTCATACGAATCTAGTGGTAGCCCAAACCAATATCAAGTTTAGTAAAGAATTGGGCGCCACTCAATTCATCCAAGAGGTCATCAATGACAGGAATGGGAAATTTGTCTTTAATGGTGAGTTTGTTGAGGGCACATAAGTCATGACACATGCACAAATAACCTTCTTTTTTAAGGACCATGACCACATGAGAAGAGTAGAGGCTCATGCTAGGGAGAATAACACCTGGATTGAGCAGTTCTTGAACCATTTTCTCAATTTCATTTTTTTGGGAAAAGGGGTGATGATAGGGACAGATATTGGGAGGAAGGCTTCATGGGACAAGGGGAATGGAATGATCATGAACACCATGGGAAGGAGGGAGTCCCTGAGGAGTAGAAAAAACCACTTGATGTTTAGAGAGGATGGATTGGAGGTACTGCAACACAAAGGGTTTCTCAGTGGCTTGTATGGCATGGAGTTGGGAAATAATGCCAAAATGACCTTTTCTAAGCAACTTTTCCATGCGATGGGAACCAATGATCTACGGGGAACCGACGGTGATTCCTTGGAACTTATATTGTTTTCCCTCTTGGTCAAATTGCATAGTTAATTCCTTAAAATCCATGAGAATGGGACCCAAATTCCTTAGCCATTATGCACCCAACACAATGTCACAACTTCCCATGTCGATAGAAAACATATGATATTTTAGATGGTATTCACCAATTTGGAGATGAACATTTTCACAATGCCCTCCACATTTGATGGACCCACCATTGGCAATCATGATTTGGAAATTATTGACAGCATGGATATAGCAATTAGTTTTTTGGGCAATGCGATGATGAATAAAATTATGGGTGCTTCCACTATCAATAAGAATGATGAACTTCCTATGCTTGATGTAACCAATTGGATTGAGGGTTTGGGGAGCAGAGAAACCAGTGAGAGGATTTAGGGAAATGACTGGTTCTACTTAGGGAGGGTCTGAGGGAGGGGTTATGTCAGTGGGTTCAGGTGACACAGACATAAGGGGAGCCTCAACATCTTCTTCTGAAACATCCTCCGAGATGGCCATAAAAATATTTTGTTCCTTACACTTGTGTCCCGGAAAATATTTGTCATCACAATTATAACAAAGGCCTTTGAGTTGGCATTCATCCATTTCGGCCCTGGTCAATTTTTGGATATTTAGTGGAGTAGAACGAGGAGTGGGAGTTACTAGTTTAGTGCGAGGAATAAAGGAGGGTTTGCGGTGTTGAGAAGAGACAACCTGTTGTTCTTCCTTATCTATTTTAGTAGAATCCACCCAACTCCGAGGTCGATCCATGAGGCCATGAGCACAAATCTCATCCTTGAGGCCACTGATAAAACATTCTCAGAAAAAATCATCAGACATTCCCTCTGTATGAAAATCCAGTCGCTCAAAAGAAGTTATAAAGTCTTCCACTGTGTTAGATTGTTTCAAATTTGTCAAATGACCTAAATGGTTGTGTCAGTGTCAAAGTGTTCATAAGTCTCTACCAAAAAGTGTGTCCAAGCCACATACCCCCGGCGAGCATTTTTTATCCATTGCCACCATTGCCAACGTTCTTGATCTAGATGGAGAACAACATATTGGAGTTTGGCCAACTCATTCGTAATTCCATACAAAGAGAAATAATGTTCCATTTGAGTTACCCAGCCAGTGGGATCCAATCCATAAAATTTGGTCACATCCACACGCAAAAGACATAGTTCATGCTGAAAGTGATGGGGCTCAAAATTCTAAGAATGATAGGAAGTTTCACCTTCGGTATGCAAAGGTGGGTTAGATAAGGGAATATCTACAGGTATGTGCAGCTTGGCGTAGATCGTCGTAGCGACAGATTCAAGCTAGGTAGTAATGTCTTGTTTGAGTTCTGCGATGGAGGAATGCATATTTTGATTGATGGTGGCAATATTGGCACTGAGATGTCGCACTTCTTGTTGGGTTTCTGTGAAATTAGAGTGCAAGTTAGTGAAGTGAGCTTCCAAGTCTTGGCTACAGGTATGGGTCATGATGACGAGGAAACAAGAAAAGGGGCGGGTGGGACCACACATAAAATGGGTTATGGGTGAAGTGTATCACAATGATCAGGGTGACGATTTGAATCCAATGGGGTAAAGCCTAAATAAGGGTGTTTGAAGGGAGTCAGGTCCACAAAAATAAATTGTTGAAAAATGATAGGTATGATTGCGATAAGGGTGAATAGAGAAATCCAATGGAATAGGTCTCAAATAATGGTGCCAACATGATCCATAATTTTATTTTTTTACTCTTGTGGATTTATACTCCGATCTGAAGAATATTGCAGTGATGAAATGCCCAAATGCTTAATAGTAAGAAATGTGTAGTAATTTTGCAACTAGAATGCAGGAGATACAGTTGTGCCGCAATAGATCTTGTTTGTTATGTTTTTGTTTCTGTCCCAAGGGTTAGATATTGAAGGGTTCTACAAACAAGGGTTTTCCCTATGCTATATCTCTTTGATATACGTGTGGGGTCCAACAATAGTACTTGCAATATCTTAGGGCGCCAACTAAGGAGGCTAGAACGTTCCCTTAGCCGTACTACCCGACTACCCGGGTACTAGAGAGTATCTTCTTGAGTGATTTTCTCGGTGTCACTATAGCATTCAGGAAGCTAATCGATTGATCTATGGAGGGATTCAAGAGATCTAGGTCGATCCGTATACAGGTGTTGTGTGATGCACTACCACTCGAAGGGGTACCAACAGAGATTACAAGGGTGGCCAACAGATGTGTGCTTAAGTACCACTTGTATTTCCTGCATGTGTGAATCCTCAACTATGGGTTTATGTGTGTAACGAAAGATCTCTGTAGCTTAAAGACACCAAAATAAGTCTCTACCGTGAAAAACAAATTAACCCACAATTTTCTGCCGAGGAATGTGCTCTGATACCACTTGTAATATTCTAGATATAAAAAGTATGTAGAACAAAAATAAATATCTATAAATGGCAGATGAACAACAATATAACCAAAACAATACCACAATAATACCAAAATGATACCATAATAACACCAGAAAGAGCACTTTGATTACTGAGAGAAATTTTCACTTGCCTCTTCGAGGGGGAAACCTCCAGTAGAGCAGAGCTATATTACAATAATATCCAAGAAAAAAGTTCTCGTACCCTCGACTCCTATTTATACTAAATATGTCTATGAAAAGAACCATCTAGAGGAAGATCCTTCTAGAAGCAGAAGCTTCTATTAGGTCTTCTTACATTGGACTTATTCCTCCTTATTTCTAGGCCTTATTAATATTGATCTTTACTACATGGAAATATATTATTCTACCTACGTGAGGGGTTAGTTCTCTAACAAAGGTATCCACCTTGGAAGCTCAATAATACCTTGAAAAACTTACAATGGATGAACTTAATGGGATTCTTATAGCCTATGAAATGAGAACAGGGAAAGAAAAGTCATCAAAAAGGGAAACATCCTTCAAAGGATAAAAAGAAACAAATAACCATGATCATGTTCCAAATGAAAATCACTCAGATATATCAGATGAAGAAGAGGCCAATTTTATAAGGAAACTCTAGAAAGGATCTGGGAAATATAAAGGGAAGTTATGCCTCAAGTGATTCAACTATGGAAAAGTTGGGTATTTTTCCTCTAAATGTCCCTATCCCAAGAAGGTGGATAGTGATGACAAACATACTTATAACCATAAAGAACTTAAGAAGAGAAAAACTGGAAATAAGAAGAAATTCTACAAGGAAAAGAAAAACTTATAATTCAAAGAATACAGTGGTTCATCTGACATGAGTGAAGATGACAAGATAGAACTTTTATTTATGGGCATAGAATCTCAAAATAATGTTGTTGATAATGAATAAAAATATGAAGTTGAAGGATAAGTAGACCTTGAAGGGAACTTATTAGTGCTCTTGAAGAACTGATAAAATACAAAAAGAAGAACAAATCATTAACGGAACAATTATTAGAATATGAAGAAAAACAAAAATCAAAAGAAAAGGAAGTTTCAATAACAATCAAGGAATCAGAACAAATCATTATTGATTTTAAGTCTCAACTCCAAGAAGCCAAAATAATTGAATAAGTCATAAGTAAACAACTCAATGAAAAGCAAATAGACTGTGAAAAGCTAGAGGATGAAATTGTTTTTCTAAAAAGAGAACTTGAGAAAGGAAACAACCAATCAAGATTTGAAAACAATTCAAGAATCTTGGATGACATTATTAATAGTCGAATATCATAAATCAATAAGTCAGGATTGGGTTATGATCAAAAGAATTCTAACAAAGGATCTAACTCTACATCTCAGGAAACTAGAACAAAAATACAAAACTTTATGTAGTTTTCCTTCAAATCTCTTTCAAAAAAGAAGAAATCAAAATAAAGACTTATTCTAATCAACAAAAAATTTCTCTCCCTTCAAAAGAAAATGAATATATAAGGAACACAACTACAAGAAGAACTCCCCAAAAAAGGTATCAACATCTATTTCTTGGCTATTGTTTCTCTTGCAATAATTTTGGGAATAAAGCATTACATTGTAAAGATTATGGAAAGAACAATCATAAGAATGTTCTAAGATATGGTTATTGTTAGAAAAATAGGTGTGCTCGTTTCACCATAGACAATATAGAAACATTGTCACCCAACCATATGAACAAAGGCCACCCCCGAGCACCTTAACCTTGACAGAGAGAATAATTTTGAAATCAAACCCTAGAACCAATAGCCAACCAAGGTAGTATACCTCTCTCCAGAGCTAGCATGCCAGGCAAAAAGTCCAAACCATGACCAAAGATAAATTCCAAGCCAAAACTGAAATGTCAGTTGCGGCAGTTGTAGCTTCAACTCCCCTCCAAACTTCCGCACCACTGGTCTTATGCAATTGTAAGAGAGAGTGTGTCAAATGAGCTCTAGATCCCTCTTATTTATATTCCTCCAAGTGACCTAACTGAGTCTACTTCTACTTCTAGAGGCTAATAACTCAATAATAAATATTCTCTTGAGTCGACTTGTCTCCTATGGTTATTATCCAACATTTTAGGGTTTCTCTTGCTTCCTATAATATTCTAGTCTCATCATGGTTACATGTAGAGGTTAATACCTCTATAAGCTACCATAATATCAACACTCCCTTATATCTAGGGAGGTATTAAATTCAATTATATTAAGAAAAAATAGACCATTCAACCAGTAACATCATCGTAGCCACGTAGGTTGTCTCATGGTCAAATGATGAGCACCGCCATCACTATTAGTATCATTTGATATCATCAATTGCATCATCTCTGGAAACCATAATCCATATGAGTAATTGAGGATGATGTTGAATAAGTCACTCACTACACAGAGTGATACAAGAATCATTCTCCTAATATTTACATACTTTCTAAAAGAATGACTATCCTAGACCATTTTACATAGGGAGAATGTTTTCCCATCAGCATATTGACTATCCATCTAGATGGAAAACATATCCAACACTAGTGATAGTCTCCATGGAAATTAGAAAAATGCCATCCAATAGAACACAATTGTGTTTATCCATAGTAGTATACAACTATTATCCAGTGGTACAAAACCACTCCTAGTAGCACATCGCTACTAACCAGTGATACATAGTCACTACCAGTGAATCACATCCACCACAATAGCATAAAACTATTGTCCAGAGACATAAAATCTCCACAACAATCATATCAACTGATATCAACCTGCATAAACAATATCAAGATATAAATTGAGTCATCTGGGTTGTTATCACTAAAAAATCGTCTGCAACATTGCACACAATGGTTGAAGAAAAAAATCAATGCCAACATCAACTAGTCCACCTACAACACCAAAATCCATCAAAAGGAAAAAAACTATATACTTGGGTCAAAAATCTCGAACCACTTTCCGAACTAGAAAGGAACTGCCCATCCTAGACCATTTTTCTAAACTGGAAAATGATCGTCCATAAATAAATAGCATATCAGTGCTCCCTTCAAAACTAGGAGTAATAACTTCCTTTTCCAATAAGGAAGTCATCTCCATGAGCCCCAGATTGTCTCTTAAGTACGCAAATGTTTCATCTTGGACAAAGGATTTACCAAAATATCTACTATATGTTCATCTGTGGAGATATACTGGAGAACCACTTCTCTCTTCTGGACTTTATCACCAAGAAAAAAAACTTGATCTTAATGTAATTCGATATATCATGGAACATCGGTTTCTCTGAAAGTTTTTCATAGCTCTTATCATTACAATATATCATGTTCGAATTCAACACATGATCAAATGGTCCAGAAATCAACTTATTTCTTATGTACAAGCATCACAAGCTGCAATATACTCTACTTATGTAGTGTTGATTGCAACAGACTTATGTTTCCTGCTATCTCATGACATCGTGGTAAATCTCAAACTGAAACATATCTAAGTAGCACTTGTTATATCATATGTACTCCCTGCCCAATCTGAATCGATAAATTCATGCAGTTGTATGTCATAATTTAAATGTCCCACAAAAACAAATATCCAGCTGAGTATTCTCCAAATACATTAACGAGACAATCAATTGTCAATACCGATATGGGTCTACTGAATTAGAGTCGCTTCAACTTCTTTAGATCTGTTATCATGGTAGTTATCCATATATTTTAAATCCATCATCCGAGGCTTCTGAGTAACCATTATGATACACTTTCTCTGTCATAGGAAGTTTTTGTCATGCTTCTGTTGTATATGAGATACTCTACATCAAGTGTCTTGAATCCATACAAGGTATTCTTCGATTTGCATACACAAGTCTCTTTCTAGTATAAGATTCTTTCTCAATTTGTTTTTTTGGGAGGAAAAGTCGTTTACATGTAAATTTCAATCCATGGATACTACAAGAGGTATATCTGGTTTACCGGAGCAAGTTGTTGTAAAAATATTCTCCCTCCTTCCAAAAGAACCTCTAGTTCTAAATCTCGCAATGCTTCCATTCATAAGTCTTTTTCACATTTTCTTACATACCTTGTTCTTCATCACAACTTCCATTTATTCCAGTTGATTGCTTCTAGTGGGTTCAAACCGAGCTGGTAGTCTTATGATTCTCGGTATAATAACTGGTTGTTCTGGATTTTATTTCTTTCTTGGAATCTTCATCTTCTTCCTCATGTTCCTCTTTATCTTTTAGTTCCATAGAGTCTTATATAGATTCCATTCCCTTCCTTCCTGAATATTCCAACTTCTTCCTTTCATCATAGGAACATGGATGTAGATGGACAACCAAAGATACTTAAGGCTTATTTTGGAAGAAAACTTCTTCTAGAGTCAAACTAAACATGTGTTGATTATCATGGCTACTACTTTCAATGGGGAACATGGATAGATACTTTATAATCTTCATGGATTATTCAATGGATCATATCATTTAGGATTATATCCCTCCTAACCCTGGATTCATGCCTGAATGCATGCTCTTATTTTGTAATTATGTAATCAGCTCCCTCCATCTAAGAAGGTCCATGCTTCCATCTTCATCCTTATTTCTTTCTGCAAAGTGTCACAATTTTTATTCTAGTTTCCTCTTGATTACTTACTTCTTTCTGGTCTCTTCAAGTTTGATTTTGATTGTGGCCCATATGGAAATTGTTACTTGTATAATGGCTTCCATATGAATTGCCACCAAAGATTGTCAACGTACTTCATCCTTTTCATGTGCATTGTACTCATCGTAATAGAAATCCTTATCTTGTTATTCTTCCATAGGTATTGTTTCACTGACCATCTTTTCTTCTAAGAAATAGATATGCATAATATGTATAGGAACTATGTAAACATGGTATGTACAAGAAATATGAATAATATTGTTACCTTGACTAGAAGAAGAAGTTTGTTTTATCCTTCGTGGCTTTCTTTGAGGGTTCCCTTTCTTCGGCAACTGTTGCTTCGTCTATTTCCTTCTTTTTCTTTAACTCATGACAGTGGTTCTTGTAGTGACCATATTTCGACAGTTGAAGCATTTTATATTTGACATATCCTTTTCTTGATTTGGTTTCTTCCTTAAGCCAAACTTCCTCTTATTCCTGAAATTCTTGATTTTTTCTATGAAGGCTTGATCATCATATTTATTTTGGGATTTATATTTTGTGTTAATCCTTGATTCTTCTTGTGCACAACAAGTCCAAAGTTCTTCAAATGTGGGATACTCCTTTCTTGGGTTTGTTGGCATAGAGGCAGACCCAAGGTTCAACGCTTCAACAACACACCAACAAAACCCTAAATAACGGCCCTTTCAGTAACACCTGCGAAGCAAATGAAGTATCACCCGAGGTAGAGGTAGGGGGGGTTGCAGGACTCAAGTGTCTACAACCTAGATGGGTCACAAATCTATGATCACAATAATTTAATAGAGCACTTAGCAATTAAAATTCATTAGTCTTTAACCCTTATTCACATTGCAGGTTAAACCCTTATTTCAGATCGGTGCAGTAACAACCAAGATCAAGCACCTCTAACCATTCAACACATAGCATCAGAGAAAATCTAATCATTCATTCATGTATAAATCACTAAGCATCAATGGATTTACCTATTACACCAAGATTATTACACTAATAAATTAGATACATAAACAACATTAACATCATAGTACAAAACACATCGACACAGGATATACGTGGTTAACCCCAGTGTGGGGCTACATCCACCAATCTTCTTCTCTTCTTATTAGTCTCTTCCAATCTTCTTACATGCACCAAGCCAGAACGCCAACTCCGCATAGGACAAGATATATGCGCGCACCTTGCTAGATCCTCCTTCCCTAAGTTGTATCAAAGCACAAAGCCTTAAACATTCTGTCTGCACCAAGCACTTACAAAATTCTTGCACTTATCTCTGTAAGCCTTAAAACATATTATTTCACATATATAATATTAGTACTAAGCCATCGACCCTTTCTTACATCACCTAGCTACTTATTTATACATTACAAAAGAGGCCTAAGCATGGATAAACCCATGGGTCAACATCCCATACCCGTTACATAAACTATAAAACCCAAAAATCCCACAAAAAGGGAGAGATCTCGCGATCTTTTCTTCACCTGGGGGCTCCTTCTTTGACCAGCCTATCGATGTCCTAAAAATGGTCAAAAGAAACCAATGTTTCCACAAAACTTGGTTGAGGGCCAACATGCCCCCAACACTCACATGTGACTCGTCTCGATTCATTTTGGTCTGGGAAATACTACTTCGAAGTCCTCGAGCTTAGCTCGAGCTACCTTGACTTGTTGCTTTGCCATAGCCTCCTTCTCAGTGAACTCCTGAATGAATTTCTCAATGACAGGCCCTTCCAGGAATTGTTCCACTGTTGCGACCACATGTTTCAGTTGTGATCCTTGTCCCTCGATCTCTTCAAAGAGGGTGCAGGCTTCATCCTGCACCGGTTGGATTCTTTGTGTCACCTCCAACACTCTTCTCTGGATGGTAGTGACCTATTGTTGAACTGCGCACTGCTCCTATGCCCTCTTCAACTTCTCCATTGTTATAATAAACTTCAACTGTGCTTGCACTATAAACACCTACCGCTTCGCCTCCTAGAGTTGTGCCTCCAATGTCCTCAGTTTTGGGTCTTCTGCAAGGCGCTCATAGGTCTATGCACTTAGGTTACTTAGTTGCGTACATTCTAAAGCTAGCACCTTGATTCTTTCGACTGCACTCCTGGAATTTTCTTCCCTCTGATCCCACACTTCCTACAGAGTGCTCGACACTGCTTGTAGTTCTAACTCAGCTACTCTTGCTTGAAGCTGCTCAATGGATTCAACGAAATTCCCCACTTGGATATCAACTATCTTTTCTTTCATATAGGCCAAGCCTGGCACAGACAAAATTTATCTAGCTACTATCTCCTTGACCACAGTCTTCTCCGCAATCAATTGGTCTTTTTCTCTCTGAATCTGATCTTTGTCCTCCTCAAAATTCACTCTCGTGTCATCTTTTTCTTGTTGCGCAACTTAAATTTTCTCTAGGGATTCCTCCTTTGCTTGCTTCAAGGTCTTTGTGGCCTGCTATTTTTCTTCCTGTACTCGACGAAGGTGATCCTCTGTAGCATCTGTTATCCTTCGCAGTTGGGTGGGATCATCCCCCAATTATACAACTTCTGATCATGACGACGCAATAGACATTGTGCATCTCGAATAGAGAGCTTGATGTACCCCCTTCAACTTTGCCTCGATTTTGTCATACATTGTCTTCTGCTTTTCTTTGTTTCACTACAAGATATCCTTCGAAGCATATGCTACAGCTATGATGATGAGGTCAATATCATCCACTGTGAGCACATTCTACGACTGAGGCTTATTGGCTTGTGACTTCTTCCGTGTTGAGGGTTTCTTTGGAGAAACCTTCCTTTTCTTTGATGTCTCGGCCTCTGTAAGGGGTTCCTTTGACGATGTTACTTCTCCCTTTTCTTTCTTGTCTTCTTCCCCTTCCTCCTCTTGGTTTATTTCGTCGCCCCCTCCTCCTCCAAGTGAGTCATATGTAGTTTCCTCCGATGTGTTGTTTATCTCCTGCACTTCTTCCTTTTTCTTCTTCTTCTTAGCATTGCTTGGTCCATCCCACTCCGTCCGGGTGACCAAGGGGATTTTTATGATGTCGGGGTCTGAGAGCTCTATCTGCTCGACTAGTAAAAGGAACTTAGTTGATCATTCCTTGGTTATCTCCTCCATGTCTTCATCAGCCAATTTGTAGTAAGACTGTAGATCCTCCTTGCTTTCGTCCCTATGTGTAGTGATGTAAATAAAGTGGTGATCTGTGTGGAACTTCACTAGTGGCCTTTAAGTATGCAAGGTGTTCGGGGTCATTCGGGGGAATGACTCAATGGTGCGTGTGAGTTGTAGGTAGTAAGTGTGAAACACCGCATTTGTTTTCCATTGCTTTGCTATGTCACTTGTATACCACAAGGTGGTGAACCTCGTGGCCAATGGTTCAAATGGCTTGACTTATGAGAATGTCACTCCCTCCAATATCTCCCAAGTGACAAATGGTATAAGAATTAGTAACCAGCTGAAGTGGAATTCATAGCCTTGATCTTATGCTTCATGGTAGTACTTCTCCAACTCATTGACAAGGTAGCTCACTTAGTTCATTTGTATTCCCTCAACGCACTTCCCTGCGAGGTTGACGACGAAACCTGTAACTTGCATTGGTATGTTCTTCCTGACGAGCTTTCCAGTAATCAGTTGAAAACATAGGCACACTGTGCCATCTTGGATGGAGGCCACCTTGTAGCCTCGCTTCCCCTTCTCCACATTGCCGTAGGTTTCCTTTATACATTGCGCCATGGAGCGATCTACAACCTTCCCTGAATAGAATTGTTGAGGGTCTAGTCCCTGCATGCTCAGTCCAATGATCATGTGGATCAACATCAGATCCACAGTCACGTGCCTGTCTAACCAGAGATAACCTCCATGGTAGCACGACAGGAGGAGTTTAATGCACATGTTAACCTTCTAATGTCTGCCAAAGTGGGGGGTCTTCATGAAGTTTAATATGGTGGACCTCATGATCTCCTTAATCCATGGTTGGGGGACTATATTTGGCTTCTTTCCATTTTTCTTGGTTAGGTATCGATGCAGTGTGAGAAACACATAATTTTTCCTGTCTCCAAGGTTGAAATCGTTGATCGTAAGATCAGGGATCAGTACTATCTGCGGTCTGACTATGCGTATCCCATTCGGGAGGTATGCAGTGATGAGCATGTACTCGAAGTCATGTAGGACATTTTCACAACTAACCACGCTAGCAAGAGGCAAGATGTAGTCGGACAAGACTGACGGGATTAGCTTCGCGTTCGCCAGGTCGTCGCAGTGCTTGCTTCTTTTCTCGGTCGTTGTTCAACTAGATAGACATGCAGTCAAGGAGGAGGCTTGCAATCTGACCATCAATGAGGCCTATACTCCTGCAGACATTGTAATTTTTAAACCTATGAAGTAAAGAAATGCATATAGATTCTTAAGAAAAACAAAATTTAATCAATGGCTCATTCACATAGTACATAGAGATTTGTACCGGAAACCCTCAATCGGGAAAACCTGTATTATATTCATTATGTTGAATTTCACCATTCACTATACAATATATACGATGTTTTTAGGTATTTTGTAGATACTAAAACCCTAATCTCTTAATCCAGGATTAATTTATAAAACCGCTAAAAATAGCAAAATCCGCTAAAAATAACAAAAACCGCCTAAAAAAAAAAAATCGGGGTGCTTCCCTAAACACTATGCATAATCAAGGGGGCATATCTGCCCCCCTTGGACCCCACTAGGAAATCACCCAATGCACATGACACAAACATAGAACTACTATGAGGGATCGTCAAACACAATTGTCATATCTAATGCGCCCACACACACACATACAAAGAATATAACGCATACCCAACATTCTCCCACTTGTTGTTTTCTTTGCATCCAGGGGTCCAAGGGATTATATAGTTAATAATCCAGGGCAACAATGCCCATTGTTACTCTACACCAGGAGAACGTTTCTATGCTCATAGACTTTTTCAATGAATCTGCAACATTCTTCAAAGTGTCAACCTTTTCCAACAACGCCTTCTTTTCCTCAACCATGTCTCTCACAAAGTGATATTGAACATCAATATGCTTTGTCTTCGAATGATAAGCTAGTTTCTTTGCCAGAAAGATTCCACTCTAACTGTCACAATATAATCTCACTTCTTGTTGTACTAACCCAATACCTGAACAAAATCTTTGTAACTATACTGCTTACTTGCTTGCATGAGTGGTTGTTATGTATTCAACTTCTGTAGTTGAGAGTGCCACTACAGCCTATCTTTTGCTCATCCAACTAATTTATCCTCCAAATAGGTTAAACACATACCCACTTGTATATCTTCTGTGATCCAGATCTCCAACCTAGTCTGCATCAATAAAGACATGTATGTCCACCACTCTGTCCAATCCTGGTCTTCCTTGGTAGCACAATCCATAACTGGTGGTGCCACGAAGATACCTGAAGACCCTCTTTACTATTGTCCAGTGCTCCTTCCCTGGTTTTGACATATACCTGCTCAAAACTCCCACTGCATGTGCAATGTCCGATCTAGTACAAACCATTTCATACATCAAACTGCCAACTGCACTGGCATATAGAACATGGGACATGTCCTCTTCTTCTTCTTGTGTCTTGGGACACTGATCCGCAGACAACTTTACACCTATAGGAATAGGAACCTTAACCGGTTTACTTCCACACATATTAAACCTTTGCAATATCATCTCAATATATTTTCTCTAATTCAACTAGAGTTTCCTATTTGCATGATCTCTTTTAATCTCCATTCCCAGAATGAAGTTAGCAGCACCGAGATCCTTCATGTCAAATTTGGAGGATAGTTGTGATTTCACCTCCTTGATAAC
>JZKD02S0873748.1:146737-169927 GCA_000966675.3 Picea glauca | reverse complement strand
GCATTTAGATGTTTTGTCACAGAATCTCCATCTTCCATCCTAAGATGATACAACTTCTTTCGAAGAAACAACTTGTTTACCAGGGACTTTGATTGATACAAATTCCCCAACTTATTCCATATTTCCTTGGCTGTGTATTCTCCCGAGACATTCAACAAAACCGAATCTTCCAGGCAGAGTCGAATAGTAATCCTTGATCTTATGACCAACTTCTCCCAATCTTCCTTCGACATACTAGTAGGTGGTGTACTAGTAGTTTGTGTACTAGTAGGTTGTGTACTAGTAGCATGTGTGCTAGTAGACGGTGTACTAGTAGGTTGTGTACCAGGATCCACAACGATCCATTATTCTTTGTCTACAAGAAGTTCCTCCATCTTGAGCTTCCATAGCTCAAAGTTTTTACCATTGAACTTCTTTATCTCGATTCTATATGAGCTCGCCATTCCTCTTTCTATACTCGAATCTCCACTGCAATAGCTCCCACTAAACCCAGGTTTATCACAAACCCAAAATAAACTTGATCTATCAAGATCAAGCCAAACCCTCAATAACAAAGGCATCCCTCTGAAGCTAAAAATGGGCTCTGGTACCACATGTAAGTTTTAAACCTATGAAGTAAATAAATGCATATAGATTCTTAAGAAAAACAGAATTTAATCAATGGCTCATTCACATAGTACACATAGATTTATACTGGAAACCCTCAACCGGGAAAACCTTTCTTATATTCATTATGTCAAATTTCACCATTCACTATACAATATATACAATATTTTTAGGTATTCCATAGGTACCAAAACCCTAATCCCTTAATTCGGGATTAATTTACAAAACCGCTAAAAATAGCAAAATCCGCTAAAAATAACAAAAATAAACCAAAAAATAAAATTTCGGGGTATTGCCCTAGCCTACCGCGTGTAACCAGGGGGGGAATACCTGTAGTTTTCATATCTGGCATTCCCACACACACACACATGCAAATAATATAACACATACCCAACAGACATGACCTTCTCATCCATAAGGTTGATCAAGATTTCTTGTATCGATTTTTCTACTATGCTAAGGTCACCCAACATGAACGCTTGTAAACAAATAACTCGGTAGGAAACTTAACACTCAAGGTAATAAAAATGGGTGGAGAGGTCTCAAAATTATAGTGTGGTAGCAATTAGTTCTCTCGTTAGCTTGGATAATCATAATTTTCAAAAGTGTCCCTGGTGAGGCATTCGACATATTAAATAAACAATTTCATAACAGGTTCCTCCAACAGATCGAAAAAGTCTCAATCAATATGATTCCATCCGTTATTATGCGGCCAACAGTCCAATGGAAATATTTCCGGCAATAACTATGTTTCTAGCCATTTTGGAGCGTTGTTCTAATGGTCGGGATGCCTCCAACAGTCATATTTCTTCTCCATGGCGAAGTGCCAGTCTATGTTGTTCTGCTATTCCGGTGAGGTTAAGGTTCTGTAATCCTTCTTTCTGCGAAGTCCTCTCTGGAGCTTCTTGTAATTTTTCTAACCTTGCTTTATTCTTACTGAGCTTTCTGGCCTTCTTTCCTATGATATGAGTCTCTATGTTCCTCTTTCCATTCTTATTCTTATTTTATCCTAGTAAAGGGACTTCACACTGTTGAGGGTCTTTCAAAGGGTTCAAGTGTAGTAGCTCTTCTCTTACTTCTTCTGGGATAGGTGCTCTTCTCTCCTGCATGGACAGGTTTTGTAAGCCTTCTTGCATTCTTTCAACCTCGACAGCTTTCTGCGGCTTCGACTTGTCCTCCTGCTCTTGTATTAGTCTCGCTATTTTTCTAGTTATGAAGTCCCTTAATTATTTATTTTTCTGTTCTATGGCTTCCTCGTCTTCTTTCCTTTGGATCTGATCTTTCTCATTCCAAGGCTTTCCTAACATAAGTGAAAAAGGAGTGTTATTCTAAACAAAATTAATGACCTCAAATTCTTCTCTAGTTGATGCTCCATGGGCTATCATAGGTACATGAGTAATTCTTCCACATAGGATTATCATATTTCCTTTAAACAAGCCTATCCCTCCCAATGAATGAATCATAGTCGTCTTTCCCAAAATTTCCCAAGTTCTTTTTGGAATGATATTCGCATGTGTTTCTTTATCCAGAACACAATCTATGTTGAAGTCTCCTATTCTTGTTTCTATGCACTCCTTCTCTTTTAATATCTCTGGTAAATTGATGTCTCTGTGATCATTCAGTGTTTCTTTCAGCTGTAATAACATAGTCTCTTATTCTTTTTGGTTATCTAGCATATCCTTGGTTTCTAAACCTTCTTCATGGTTTTCTTGTCTCGGGTTCATCTTTTCAACTTTAGCAATCATTCTAGGGAAATCCAAAACCTCATTACCAACAACTTTACAACAAAGACAAATAGGACCTCTACCAGGGAATTCCTTAGCAAGGTGTCTCAGTCTTCTACAACTATAACAAAGTTTCAATCCTCTCTTTCTCCTAAATGATCCCCAACCTTTCTTGTATTATGCACTGGGATCACAGTGATGGACCTGCAACCTGCAAAAATTCTTTCTAGGGTCCTGCATCCATTTATTAGTCCAAAACTTCTTTATATGCATAGGAATAACATATATTTCACTAACTCTGTCAAATTTATTCAGATCAACTCTTCCTTCTAGTCATGCCCTATTTTTCAAAATAGGACCAAATCTATCAAACATACATAAGCTCATACTTTCGAAGAAAAAATTTCCACTTATCTTACCTTTCTCATAGAAAAAATATTTAAGATCTTACCTCTTTATTCATGTCAAACTTCCTTCTCTTATCACATATCTTATCAAGTCAAGTAGATTACTGCACACTACAGCAGTAGATCTATGCACAAAGATTTATCTTTTCTTCAGTTCCCAGCAATCACAGTTTTAGTCCCGCCAACAGAACCATTTGTCGGCATAAAGGCAGACCCAAGGTTCAATGCTTCAACAATGCACCAAGAAAACCCTACCTATTGGCCCATTCAACAACACCTGTGAAGCAGATGCAGTCTAACCCGAGGTAGAGGCAGGGGGGTTGCAGGACTCAAGTGTCTACAACCTAGCTGGGACATAGATATGTGATTACAATACTTTAACAGAGCACTTAGAAATTAACATTCATTAGTGTTTAACCCTTATTCACATTGCAGGTTAAACCCTTATTATAGATCGATGCAGTAACAACCAATATCAAGCACCTTTAACCATTCAACACATAGCATCAGAGTAGATCTAATCATTCATTCATGTATAAAGCACTAAGCATCAATGCATTTACCTATTACACCAAGATTATTACACTAAGCAATTATATACATAAACAACATTAACATCATAGTACAAAACACATCGACACGAGATATATGTGGTTCACCCTAGTGTGGGGCTATGCCCACCAATATTCTTCTCTTCTTATTAGTCTCTTTCAATCTTCTTACATGCACCAAGCCATAACGCCAACTCCGCATAGGACAAGAGATATGTGTTCACCTCGACAGATCCTCCTTCCCTGAGTTGTATCAAAGCACAAAGCCTTACACAGTCCATCTGCACCAAGCACTTAGAAAATGCTTTCACTTAGCTTTGCAAGCCTTAACACATCTTCTTGCACATAGCTAATATTAGCACTAATCCATCGACCCTTTCTTACATCGCCTAGCTACATATTTATACATTAAAAAAGAGGCCTAAGCATGGGTAAACCCATGGGCCGACATCCCATACCCATTACATAAACACTAAAACCAAAAAAGACC
This sequence comes from Picea glauca, assembly GCA_000966675.3. Lineage (NCBI taxonomy): Eukaryota > Viridiplantae > Streptophyta > Pinopsida > Pinales > Pinaceae > Picea > Picea glauca. Next base: position 166,149 of record JZKD02S0873748.1, on the reverse strand, counting down.
GCAAAAAGGGTGAGATCCCACGATCTCTGCTTCACCCGGGTGCTCCATCTTCGACCAGCCTGTCGAAGTCCCAAAAATGGTCAAACGCGACCAATGTTTTCACAAAACTTGGTCAAGGGCCAACAATGTTCATACTTGTGGAAAATGCATCCCATGTCTTGGGAAGGCCATTGAGTACTATATTTACCAGTTCCTTTTCTAAAATGATTTCTTCAATAGCTTGTAGTTGATCTCTTAAATGAGATATTCTCACAAATTATGATGCTATGCTATCATCATTACTCATTTTCATGTCACAGAGCTAATTCTTCAGATTCATTACTTGTCCAATGTTTATGACCGAGAAGAGGTTAGTTAGGGAATCGTACATCTTCTTAGATGAGTCAAGATGAGAGATGTAGGGTATCAAGTGGTATTTTACAGAGTCCATTATGATACTCATAGTGTTGATGTCATTGTCCTTGAAATTCTCCATAACTACAACATTCTGAGGTTCCTTCTCTTTTCCTTCTTCAAACTGCGGTTCCATGATCTTGAATTTCACAATATCCAACACTTTATTATTTGCAAGGATGAGGTTAATCCTTGTCTTCCATGCTCTGAAGTTATAAGCCCCTTCTAACTTGTTTTTTGACTTCATAGAGTAAGTCATGACTGATTTGACTTAGTCAACCTTTGACTTTGACCAAAAACTCAAACTTGACGTCTTGGCTTGTTGAGAGTACCAAGAGGTGCACTAAGATATCTAGGAATTAGGTCAATATCTTCACTTAAGGTTCCTTTAACAAGAGGGTTAGGGTTTCATTGTTGCAGCAAAACTTTGACCGCAACTACAACTGTAACTGAGAAAATCCTCCCAATCTATCTTCCAACAGTTAGATTGTCTAAATATAGTGTGGGACCATAACTTGTTATAAAAATATATGTGCTTGTTTCACCATAGACAATATAGCAATATTGTCACCCAACCATATGCACAAAGGCCACCCTGAGCACCTTAACCTTGATGGAGAGAATAATTCTAGAAGCAAACCCTAGAACCAATAACCAACCAAGGTAGCATACCTCTCTCCAGAGCTAGCATACCAAGAAGAAAGTCCAAACCATAACCAAAGAGAAATTCCAAGCCAAAACCGAAATGCCAGTTGCAAACTAGTGCACCACTGGTCTTATGCAATTGTGAGAGAGAGTGTGTCAAATGAGCTCTAGCGCCCTCTTATTTATAGTCCTCCAAGTGACCTAATTGGGTTGAATTCTACTTTTGGAAGCTAATAACTCAATAATAAATATTCTCTTGAGTTGACTTCTCTCCTAGGGTTATTATCCAACATTTTAGGCATTGCCTTGCTTCCCGGAATATTCTAGTCTCGTCAGGGTTACATGTAGAGGTTAATACCTCCAACAGATACCATAATATCAACAGTTATAAGAATAACAAGAACAATAATAATCAAGAGAATAGAAACTATAATTCATTCTCTCCATTACAAGATTACAATGTTGAATGATACAAATGAAACAATTATGGGCACAAAGATAGTGATTGTAGACTACCAAAGCATCCCATAAAGACTTCCAACATTCAAGAAGAAAAGCATGAGAAGACACAGAAAGAAAAACAAATGGAAGAAAAGGAAACACAGTGTAAGGTAGCCTTATATGATAAAGATAAAAGGAGTGAATGGTACATTGACAGTGGATTTTCAAATCATATGACATGATATCAATGCAAATTCCTCAGTCTGAAAAGGAAATAGAAAGGAATAGTTACTTTTGGAAATAATGTCTCTGCCAAGATACTTGGAAAGCGTACGGTCAATCTAGGAAATAATAGAGATAAAGTAGAAAATGTGTTATTAGTTGAAAATATGAACCCTAATCTCCTCAGTGTGAGCCAAACATGTGATCAAGGATACATACTCATATTTAACTCTCAAAAATGTGAAATTAGAAAAGAAGGCTTGGAAAAATTAGTGGTTGTTTCACCCAAGACACCAAGCGATGTATATATCTTAAACATAGAAGAATAATAAAAATGTTGCATGAGCCAAATAGATGAAATTTGGATATGTCACAGAAGAATGTGACATATAGGTTTTGACAATTTGATAATATTTAGTAAAAGGGAAGTTGTGAGAGATATGCCAAATATTATTAAACCTTCGAACTCTGTTTGTAGGCACTGCCAACATGGAAAGAAAACAAGAGTAAGATTCAAGAAAAAAAAATACTCTACATCAAAACCATTAGAATTTGTTCGCATTGACCTCTTTGGACCAAAAAGAACCAAAAGCATGCAAGGTGAATATTACTTCATTTTATTCATTGATGACTATACAAGGATGACCTAGGTATCTTTTCTTAAAGAGAAATCATAAGCATTCAGAAAATTTAAAGTCTTCAAAGCACATGTTGAAAATGAGACTAATATCAAAATCAAGTGCCTAATATTAGATAACGGAGAGGAATTTACCTCAGATGAGTTCAATGAGTTTTTTTAAGATCATGGAATTAAAAGACACTTTTAAGCTCCAAGAACTCCTCAACAAAATGGATTTGTTGAAATTTAAAATAGAATTGTCCAAGAAGCAGCCCGAACTATGTTAAATGAATCCAAACTACCATATATCTATTGGAGAGAAGCAATATATACATCAATATATATACTTAACAGAGAACAACTTAGATTTAACCATGACAAGACACCATATGAGTTGTGGTTTGGTAGACTGGCATCAGTAAAACACTTCAGAGTCTTTGGGAAAAATGCTATATAAAAAGAGATAACGATAATATAGGAAAATTTGATTCCATATCAGATGAAGGCATATTTCTTGGTTACTCATCCAATAAAAAGGCCTACAGATGTCATAATTTGAGGTTGCACAAAATTATGGAAAGTAAAAATGTAAAGGTGGATGATATAACATCAAGAAGAATCAAATCTCAAGACAATTCACAAGTTGATAAAGGAATAAGAGATGATGATGATGATGAAGAAACTAAAGAAATAAAAGAAGAAGAAACACAAAGTGAAGAAGAAAACGAAGAGGAATCATCACCAAGACAATATTCAAAAGAACCATCAAGAAGAGTACAAAGAGATCATCTTGAAAATCAAATCATAGGCAACAAAAGTGTTGGATTTGAAACAAGAATAAGGCTAACATATGATTCAGAACAAGAAATTGTCTCCCTAATAGAACCCAAAACATTTACATAAGCCAAAAAAAATGAAGATTGGATCAAAGCCATGAATGAAGAGCTTGATCAAATAGATAAGAATTAGACCTGGGAACTTGTCCCAAGACCAAAAGACAAAAATGTGGTAGGAACCAAGTGGATTTAAAAAAATAAAGTTAATGAAGATGGTCAAGTTATAAGGAATAAAGCAATATTGGTGTGTAAAGGATATGCTCAAGTATAAGGAATTGACTTTGAGGAAACATTTTCCCCAATATCCAAATTAGAAGCTATCATAATGTTCTTGGAATTTGCATGTTTTAAAAACTTCAAAATATATCAAACGGATGTCAAATCAACATTCTTAAATGGAAGTCTAGAGGAATAAGTTTATATAGAACAACCTAAAGGATTTATATTATCAGAAAATAAAGGCTATGTATAAAAATTAAAGAAAGCATTGTATGGTCTCAAACAAGCTCCCATAGCATGGTTTTCAAGACTTGATAATCATCTACAACAACATGGATACAAAAGAGGATCTACTAACAACAATATTTACATTAAAATTGAAAATCAAAAAATGATTATTGTTGTAGTATATGTGGATGATATCATCTTTGGAAGTAATATAAATCCTCTAAGCAATAAATTTGCTACAGAAATGAAAAAAGAACTTGAGATTCCAATGCTTGGTGAACTAACATTATTCCTAGGATTACAAGTTTCACAATCAAACGAAGGCATATTCATATCTCAGAACAAATACATTAAATAAATGTTGAAGAAATTTCAAATGGAAGATTGTAAACCTATGAGCACTCCTATGATTACAGGATGCAAACAAAGAAAATATGATGAATCACTAGAAGTAGACCAAACCATGTATAGATAAATGTTTGGTATCCTATTATATATAACAACAAAAAGACTAGACATTATGCAAGTTGTAGGATAAGTGGCCAGATTTCAATATGCACCTAAAGAGACACATATGAAGGCAGTTAAAAGTATTTTTAGATATCTCAAAGGAACCTTGGATTTTGGATTATGGTATCCAAAAGCATAACATTTCACATTAATTTCATATATTGATGCAAACTGGGCTAGAAGTGTGGATGAAAGAAGGAGCACTAGTGGATATGCATTATTCATAGGAAAATGTCTTGTGTCATGGATGAGTAAAAATCAACCCTCCATACCACTATCTACAATAGAGGTTGAATATATTGATGTTGCCTCCTGTTGCATTCAATTAATTTGTATGAAACAAACTCTAGAAGACTTACAAATAAAGTATGATCATCCAATTCTTCTTAACTGTGATAGTACCAGTGCCATAAACCTTTCTAAGAATATTTTCATGCACTCAAAAACCAATCATATCCCAATCAAATTTCATTTTTTAAGGGAACGAGCTTCTCAAAAAGTCTTTAAAGTGGAATATGTGGATACTAAAGAATAGATTGCAGATATATTCACAAAACCTTTACCCAGGAGTACTTTTAAATACCTTAGACATAAATTAGGGGTAATATCCATATCTAATTGAATTGCACAGGTTTCATAAGAGGAGGAGTACATGGAAAGGGGGAGCATAACCTCAGTGGGAGCAAAGAAACATCCATTATGTCCTTCTTTTCAAAAGGGGAGAATAAACAGTAAAACTCGATTAAAATATATATATATATATATATATATATATATTGTTTCCATCAATGCCAAATGGGGAGAATGTTGGACATGATGTTTTGGTGTTGGCATTGATTTCAAAGAGGGTATGTGATGTTGGTATTGGAATTGATGCAAAGAGGTCAATATTATGGTCATCATCATCAAAATTGTGCATATGATATTGTCAAAATCATGCATTGTTTAAACAATGAATACTTATGGATACTAACTTTGTCCTATATAAATGCAAAGGGGAAAGATCAAAGTTTGGTGCTCAATAAAATGTGTAAAAGGGTTTGTTACGAGAGTCTATATTATACATATTTATATTCGACTTATATTTCCTCCTACTCTGAATTGGATAACTTCGACTAGAATTGCCTTTTACTTCGAATTGCATTGCCTCCGACTTCAACTTGGATAACTTCGACTTGGATAAACTTCGACTTGATAACTTCAAATTCGACTTGGATAACTTCGACTTGCATTTACTCTGACTTAGACTTGGACAAATTTGACTTGCATTTACTCGGACTTCGCCTTGCATTGCCTCCGACTTCGACTTGGAGAAACTTCAACTTGCATTTCCTTCAACCTCGACTTGATAAATTCAACTTGAATTTCTTGACTCTTGCTCGAATCAAATTTTGTCGACTTACTTTGCCTCAATCTGACTTGCATTTTGGCTGACTCATTTTTCCCATTTCAACTTCTGGGTGCTCGAATCTATTTTATTTTATGACTCAACTTATGGCTTGAGTGGTCGATAATTTCCCATCATAGAAATAGTCATAGTTATAATTGTTTTAAATAGATATTTCCATTTTGGTGATATAGATAGAATATAAGCCTCCTATTTACAGATCATACATCTTGATCTTCAATGATCCATCAAATAAAATATTCCCGGAGTGTATATAGAGGAACAATTATTGGATGGTTGAGGTCAACAAACAATGAAATTGTAAATTCTATGGATCGACAATGAACAACGAATATTGATCATATATCATTAGATCAATATGGAAGTGTGAGACCAATCCTCTTAGGCACCAACCTGTCACAAATAATGAGGACACCAATCCTTAGTGAGCTTCAACTCACCCTAGCACCACCCTACCACCCTAAATTTAGTTTAATAAATATTATTACATAATTGAACCTTTCTCTATAAAAAAATAATCTTATATGTCTCCAGTTCAATTTTGTTGAACAATCACAAAAAAAAAATATTCTCTTTTCATCCACACCATAATCGAACATAGCGCATCCTTATTTATATTTTTTTTTCCTGGGTTCCCCTTCTTGTAGGTTGACAGATAACAGTTACATTATGGACATATTTTGACCATATAAAATTCGTGTTACTAACACTTCTTCCTAAATAAATTATGTAGATGCATGACAATTACATTGTGGAGAAATCTTGACCAGATCAAAGTCCTGTCAGTTACACTTCTGTCTAAATAAAGTATGTGGACACATGATAGTTATATTTGTGGAAAAATCTTGACTAGATCAAGATCCATTTACCATTGGACATTCTTTGACTAAATCAAATGAACCAAATATTCCTACGAATGAGCTCCAAATCATCTCCAACAACATAAATAAGTCTTATTAGAGAATCTCCTCATGAATGACGCATCAACTCACATTCTAGTCTATAGAGCACCTAGAGCACAGATAGAATAAGATCCCAAGGCTCAATTCACAAGTATTCATCTTGTCATTCTTGTCCTCCAATATGCTCACCTAGTCACTCTATTCATCCCATCACATTCCACTCTATCTCTTGTCACACGAGATTTATTTCGTAACACTCCATTGTGCCATTCACCGCAATGTTGTAAGATGCCATTTAGATTTGCATATGTGAAAATACCACATATGTCATCGCAGTCCATGTTGTCACACAACTTCCACATATTCCATCGTAGTCCACTCTTTAAAACTGGATTCATCTCGATCCAAGTGTCATTCAACTCTTTTTTCTTCAATTTCACTTCATACATTCCTATGGTTGTCTGTGTGCCTTCCAATCTTCTTCTACATTTCTATTTACCTTTCACACACTTCCACTACCTGTGTGCCATATTGTCTTGTGCGCCATGTACATTACTTCTTTGAAATCAATGACAACATATGTGCAACATGATGAACAAACTTGACATAAATAGTAGAATGATTAGATGTATTTTTTTATTACAACAATTTTATCTAACTATTCTTGATAATCCTTGCAAGAAAAATGTCATTGCAATTTTTTTTTCCAGGTTAACTATTCCTACTAAAGAATACATGATTCATGATCGATTTCCAGATGAGAATTTATTTTCCATATCAACAAAAAACCCTTGGTTTTCTGATATATCAAATTATATTACAATAGGGAAGTTCCCTCAACATTTCTCCTACAAGGAGAGGTGCAAGATTGTCCAAAAGAGTTCAACCTATACTCGGGTATTTGGTTATCTATTCAAACTTTTCCCAAAACAATTTTTGAAGAGATGCATCAGAGAAGATGTGGTGCATGATACCCTCCATGCTTGTCATGATAAACCATGTGGAGGAAATTATGCAACAAAGAGGATAACTTATAAGATCTTACAAGATGGATATTATTGGCCAACCCTACATAGAGATACTCAACAATAAACTTCACATTGTGATGAATGTCAAAGAATGGGGAATCCTACAAAAAGGAACAAGATGACTTTATAGATATAAGTATAATTGGAACCATTTTACAAGTGGGGAATGGACTTCATAGGCCAAATTGATATTCCATCAAGGAAAAATAAGCACATGTTAGTATGCACAGATTATCTGACAAAATGGGTTGAAATCAAATCTATGAAATATGTCATTGAATCTAATGTAGTTGCATTCCTCCAAGAATACATATTATCAAGGTTTGGTTATCCAAAAGAGATAGTCACAGATCAAGGACCTTGGTTTACATCCATACTTATTGAAGAAATCATGAAGGAACATAACATCTATAATAGGAAGCCAACACCCTACCATCCATAAGAAAATGGGAAGGCAGAGATAAACAACTAAGAACTAGAAAACATCCTCACCAAAACAGTGAGCATGAACAAAAAAAAATTGGTCAAAGAAACTCACAGAAGCAACATGGGCATACAACATCACATGGAAGACTACCACTGGGATCACACACTTTAATTTAGTCTATGGTAATAATTCCATGCTCCCTATTGAATTTGAATATCATACATTAAGGACAACAAATGAATTAGACATGGAATTTCCATTGACACAAAGAGAAATATTTAGTCAACTAAATCCCTTATATGAGTAAAAAATGCAGGCACTCTTCAACACTGAAGTAGTGCAACAACACATAAAAGATTGGCATGAAAAGAAAATTAAGAATAACAAGTTCAAATAAGGGGATTGGGCCCTTTTATATGATTCAAGATTAAAATACTTCAAGATGAAGATGATTACCAGATGGCTAGGACTTCACACCATTGAAAAATTCTATGATAATGGTTCAATACAAATTAGAACCATTGATGAAGAAATAATTCCTTTGTTAGTAAATGGATTCATTCTAAAAGTTTACAATAAGCCACTCATAAGAGAATAATTAACATAGACAGTTAAGAAAAATAATCTAGATGTTATTTATAGCATAGATGCTCTCAATCCATCCAAATGATCATAAAAAGAAGAAAAAAATAAATAAATAAATAAAACTTCTGGATGAAAACCTCATTGAGGCATCTAGGACAGTTATGTGGGTGAAAACCTCTGACACTTCACTAATTTTTTTTGTAGGTACCCAACACTTCATTGATTTGTTTTGCAGGTACCCAACACTTCATTGTTGCAACCATTTGCACAATAATGAAATCAACAATCAACAACAACTCAATAAGGAAAGTAATCATTTTCAATTTTCTTTCATCATCCATACATAACATTTCCATCATCTCCATTAAATTATCCTTGTTTTTCATTTTCATCATTCATCAATACCACTTTCCATATTCAATATTTTGCATTCTACCCTTTATTTCAATAAAAGAAATCTACAAGGTTATCCTACAAATTTCTATAGGATAATCCTACAGGATTCTACATGATCAACCTATAGGGTCGTTTCTACAAATAATGGCAAGCATTCAAGGGTCAAGACCAACATCAACAATTCAACTATTAATATCAGAAACAAAAGCACCTTCTCCAAAAATTTCTATATAATATGCAACCATCATGACAACACAAATATATTTCTACAGGTTACTCTGTATCTTGTAGAAACATTTTAGAATAAAAAGCTATAGTTCTACAAGATACTCTATATCCTGTAGAACACTTGGAATCCACAATATTCGAGATATTTCTATAAAATAAAAGTGCAACACCCATATCAACAAGAATTTATTCAACACCAATATCAAGCAGGGGACCTAAACATCATCAAGCAACCACTCAACCACTGAATGATGAACACCAAGAAAACCTTCCATGACTCCAGCCCCCTACAAAACAGTAAAACCAAATGCATGAAAAGGTAATCAAGGTAACACAATTATCTCTCCTCTCAATATTCATTTAAGCCTCATACAATGTTATGAATGCTTATTTTATATGGTCAAAACATCTATAAAGTCTAATATGGTGATGAAAATGAGGATGTTTCCTTGATTCGTCGGTTGGGATGGCCATAATTCATGCTAAAGTTTAATTGACATGTGGAGTTAAATGATTTTATTGGAGGATCATTCCATGAAGTATTAAATATTACAAGGTACAAATTAAGGAATGATTAAGACTTCAAGATGACATTTGTGACAAGACAACAATCTGATCCAAAAATTAGGGATAACTTGGAGTAAAAAGGGATTTTAATCACCATTTCGAAATAGTGAAGGGTCAGTTTGAGATGAGTTCGATCTATGAGATGTGATAAACAAGAAAAGAAGATCGCATGTGTGGAATAGAAGAAAATCACTCAGCCAAGGAATAAGAAGATGCTCCAGGAACATAATTTCTACAGGTATCCATGAAACCCTCATAGGCAAAGGAAATAGCTCTACAGTTGTAAAAAAATATTCTCAGCATTTTCTTCAAATTCTATGGCTCACAAAAATCATGGTCGAATTCACTACTGCTAAAGTTTTGTATAAGTTTTGGATAAAAAAATCACATCATGTAGAACCCCAATTGTTACATTCCTATAGAACATAGTTCCTAAAATACCCAAATCTCCATGTGTTAAAATCCTCTCAGATACTATGTTAAAATATTCTCATATACTGTCAAAGTTTGTAGACCCGTGGTTGAATTCATTAAACGCTATAATTTGTGTGAGTTTTGGAAAAAATCTCATCATGTAGAAACCCAAATCACACAGTTCCTGTAGAAATATATTTTCTACAAGAACAGTTGTAGAGGGACTATATTGACCTAGAGTTGTTAAATAAACCATCATTTCTTTATCTTTTCTTCCAAGTAAATTTTTGCCGAAATTTTTCTAGCCACCATGTTATCCTAAAAAAAACCCGAGTTGTCATACTTTCTAAACAAGTGCCTCTATAGGATCTAACTAACCATTATTTCTCTCTCCCATTTTTCTCCCTTCAAGGACTCAACTCATAATCCTTGAGAAGTGAACCCATCATCATCAACCATGGGTGATGGATTCAAAAGGAGAGAGCCAACAAAAACTTCTAGGGTTTATGACAATCCTGAGATAGTAGAAATTTTTCAGAGATATAATAGGTTGGGATACTTTGAAAGACTAAGAGAATATGATGATGAGGTGGCCATGGAGTTTGCTAAGAATCTCCATAATTTTAATATCCATGTTTCCCCCAGCTTGTAATTAATCATTAATTATGATTACCATGCTATGGCATGTGAACAATGTAAATGTATTATTGTTTATATTGTCAATAACTGGCTGTGGGGGTGAAGCCTTGAAGTATTGACCATGATATCACTAGAGGAAAGAGTGACGAAACTGTAGAGAGGGTTCATTATGTCAAAATGACCCAAATTCTCCTTGATGAAAGAATAAGCCTCATCCTGATCCCAAAGAAAAAATAAGTTAATGAAAGAAGGACTGGTGGTTGAAAAATAAACTACCCCAATGAATGGAAGCATGGAGAGTCTAGTTGAGGAGAAAGAAAATTGTCAACCCAGAGCACCACAGAGTGCAGTTTTCCTACAGGACCAAAATGACCCAAGTTCCTTCTAACATAAGGAACGAGACAGGTCCAGAACCTCCCTGGAGAAAAAGGAGAGGGCGTTTAAGAAAAAAGAAGATTTATACAAGAAGGAGACAATTCCCATAGGGGGTGTGCGATCTAGATCTGTAGAGAGAAAAGAGGAGAATGCGCGAGGCTCTGGGGTTTTGAAGAAGAAGTGAAGGATTTAGTTGTTTTGATTAAAAGGAGAGAACAAGAGAAAGGATCTTTGAGAATTTTCATAAAACATGACCTGAGAATAAGTTTGTGAGCTTGATGCTAAGGGAGCATTTGATAAACCTTGCAGAGGCTATGACAGAGAAAGAAACTCTAAGAAACTGCAAACGTTCCCTAGCGATATCATGACTTGGCACAGGGGTGTCCAGAGCGCTAAGAATGAATTCCTCTGAGCCTATGGTTGGGTGGAAAGGCGAACACCCACAGTTAGTTGGTCAGTGATTGACTGTAATAGATAATTATTTCATATACCATGTGTACTAGAATTGAATTGAGTGGTTGGATGTCTGTGTCTATGAATAAAATTTTCATTGCATGATTAATATTAGTAATGCTTATTTTTCTTCCGTGAACCCCTACATTTGAATGGTTTATGTTTTCCTTTTCTTAGTATCAAGAGACCTATTAGACATGGGTCTTCAAATGAAATTAGGAATAATATTTTGGTTTCTTTGATGGTTGGAAAATCCTTAAGGGAATTTTCCCAAGGATTAATTGTGTAATGTAAGAGCCGAGGAAAACTTTGTTGGAATGTTTCAGTCCTATTGATCCCTAGAAAATACCTTTTCCTATTTTAAAACTTATGTTTTGTGAATGGAAGGAACTTCCTTCAAACCAGTCGTCCAAGAGACCATGGGCTCATGCCCATGACCTTAACCAAATCTTGGCTAAGAGTTATGAGTTTAACCTCTGAAGCTTGATAAATTTCCATAGGATCGGGTCAATGGAATCCTTCACTACACTAAAAAATGAGTTAAGTTATTCGGGAACCTGGGAGTCTCGAGCTCCAGGGTGAATGAACATTGCAACACCCAAATGCGTCAAAGGTGACCTATCGGATATTTAACTTGATGGTCGACTGCCAGTTTTCAGTCATTTACCTGTTATCGTGGGATTCATCCCCTTGTTAAAAACTGACCCACTTCTAAATTAGGAAGTAACGCGAGTTGTAGATATGAGGCTATTCAGGATCTCCCCTAGCTGTTGGATCTATGTCGTGGTCATTCGTCGTTGACCTAGTTTGGGAGAAAAGAGTGTTAAAAGGAGGAACCCCGAATTCCTAATTTCTGAAGCGATGAGGACCGTCGATCTGAGGATGCTTTGAGATCTCTCTTGACCATTGGATATAGACCATGGTCAGTCTGTCGTTGACCTACTCTGGGAAAGAAAAGGTGTTAAATAGTAAAAACCTTCGAACGTCGAACTTGCGAAGTATCGTGGACCATGGATCTAAGGATCCTTCGGGACCCTTCTCGAGTGTTAGATTGAGCCTAGTTAAATCATAGCATAAAGTACTCCAACGAATTCATACTTTGGGAGGTTTGACATGTTGCTGAACTAGAATATCGCCAGAGCATCGAAGGTTGGAGTGACGTGGCATATCGATGTCACCTAGGGTGACGTGGACCCATAGTAGTTATGCCATGTGTCACCCTGACTCATGACTTTCACAGACCTTATGTGTCAAATAAACCTTGACACATGCAACCAGTTGATTGGCCCACGTGTCACCCTTGTATTCTACCAAATTTATTCCATTGGATCAAACTAAGGAATATTATGGGCCATCCGATCATTATTCAACTCTCCTTCTAAACCCCACTTCAGTTGATTCAGGATGAAAGGCGTGGATTTTTCCTGAAGTGTTGAAGGTCAGAGTGACTTCAGCAGATGACCTAGACGAAGTACACTATGGAGTATGACCATGTGACAGAGCCACCACATGTCAACACGTGGCTAAGCCACGTGTCCAACTAATTTATTGTATATGGGATAGAGTTGGAGAGATGGGTACCATGTGTCAATGTAGCATTGTCATCACGTATCGTCCAGGTGGAAGATGGTAGTAGGGACACCCATGCAGAATGCCACATACGCAAGAGGGACCCACTCTGGGATTTTGGGACTTCGGAACTCCGGGTGTTTCGAGTGCTAAGACGCAAGATCCAAAAAGAGCCAAAGGGTCAAAGCCACGTGGGAGGACTCTGGGGTTCAAAACTATGGAGGATCTGAAAATAGAGAAAATTGGTTAAAGTGTCGAAGCGTCGAAGTGCCAAAGCACCCAAGTTTCCCATGTTATAGTGTCAAGCTTCGATAGGACGGACCTGTGTGCTTCATGGTGATGTGGAATGTTTGGATAGCTCCACGTGGAATCATGGGATTGGTCAAGAATTAGTTGTGGGACCCCAACCATCTAGTCAAGTCCAAGTGATTGTTTAAGTGCAGATAAATCGTAATTGTTAGATCCAAAGGTGGACAGAGATCCACCATAGATTCTGGACGAGAGAGAGGCTTTGGGTGTTTTGGAAGCTTCAACTCCTTACAAAAGAGCGTGGAAGGGATGAAGTATGGAGGACTAGGTTTCAGTGTCGGTTGCATGGTAAGCTAAAAAGGGAAAAACAAGAAGCACCAAGGTTCTGGGAGAGAATAAGCCCGCGATGGATCGACAAATATTTTCCCCTATAAACCCTTCTTCCACGAACCATGTCATTTCAAAAGGATGAATATCGGGGCCGCAACAGTGCCATATTGGATTATGCAAGGAAAGTGAAGCCACGTGGATGTCACATGGCGAAAGGGGTGTCCATTGGCCAATGACACCCTAAAAACTTCAGAAGGCCTTAACTCTCGAACTAGAACTCAGTTTTGGATGAGCTTCTAGTCATTGGAAATATCTTGGAGAGTAGAAGGAAATGGTTCCTCTCTTTGATGAACTCAGAGAATCTATAGGAAATAAAAAAAAATTATATCCCATCCCTTAAAAGGGTACTTAAGGGGTTGGGTGTGTTACAATAATATACAAGAATAGGAATATGTGACCATAGTAATGGGATTGGTAATGAGAATCAATGAAGCCTCCCTCAACAGGGTATCTAGTATACCCTTGTGCCTCCCTTGGGATAAATAAGAGAATCAAGAATCCATTAATGCCAATAAGGCATTTTTCCTCCAAAATGAAAACCCTAATGAGGAAAAAACTGGAATTAAAAGGGAGAGCATTCCCTATCCATTTCCATAAGTGGCCTATCATATCATCAAATAAATCACATGTGAGGGTAGGATGAGTGTGGTATATGCTTAACAATTCAAACTATTACACCAACTTAGACATATTCCAAATCAAGAAGTACACCTAAACTTGAGCATTCCTTACTTCCTACTACAATCATTAAGGGAAATGAGCCTAAAGGTACAGAAGGGAAAAATATATTTTTTAGAACATCATGGGCTCATAAAATTAATAATTTCATATTCCCTCAAACTATTAAAGAACAAAATTGTGTGGGAAGATTTCATAAATATGGATTTGAAAGAATTTGAAGAGGCACACGTAGTAATTAGTGAGGAGGAGAGGAAAAAGGGGGAAGAACCTAAGAAAATCACCAGGCCCAAAAGATCAAAACAACAAAAGAAGGAGAAAAATAAAAAGATAGATGAAAAAGACAAGGAAGGGGATGATGTTTTAACTTATCTAGGGACCCCCATTGTCAGTCCCTTAAAAATCAATAGTGTAGAATGGGTGGAACCCAGATGAAGAATATCCAACAGAATTAGGAGTCAAAACAAGAAACGATTGGGTCTGAAATTCCTCCATCCGAATTGGACAAGATTCAATGACCTCTACCACTTTCCTCTTTGTTCCAGTGGCTAACTAAACTAACCATGCTTTGGTGTGCTTCTTTATCTGTAATGAACATGCTTCAACCACTCGAAGTGAAACATAGCTAAGATTAGATCTTGGGTCAATTAAAATAAATATTGGTTGTTCAATAATGATACCTTCCAATTCCACCATAGAGGCTTGATGGTTTGCTTGTGTATTTTCTACCATTGCATAGATTCTTGGTACAATCTTGTCTACGTTGTTGACTATAACTACCCCATGTACTTTATATATTATTCTATTTTCATGTTTTTTTATGGGGACAATCCCTCAATAGATGTAGCTCTCCACATTCCCATCATTGCAAGGGTCCTATCTTGGGATCCTCTTCTCTTTCCTTTGCTTTCTTTGTTGGCCTATTCCTACTTTGAGACTGAAAATTTTGTTGATGCACACTCTTTCTTGGCTGACATGATTTTGCATCCTTCCTATAATTATTGCGAGGAAAAGACTTGAATACCTTCTTCTGGAATAAACTCTTTTCCTTTCTTTTCCAATGCCTGGGAGACTCATTCATGTTCTTAGACTCATCATAGAAGCATTTATCCTTATGAATGGTGTATTCCATCATATTGGGTTTGTCAAACTCAATTCGATATTGGTATGATTTTGGTAACCCACTGAAAAAACATTGGATTATTTCCTTCTCGTCCTTGAAGTAGGGAACATACCTCAACATTTCCATAAATAATTTTGCATATGCCTCCAAGTTAAGTTGCTTCATATTAAGCTCATAGAATTCCTTTATTTTTTCATCATAATACTTTTCATATAGGTAATATTTGAAAAAGTTTCTCTCAAATTGTTTCCATATTAATTTTATTTTCTTTATCCTTTTGATTTCCTTGAGGTATTCCCACCAAATGGAAGCTCCTCCATTTAGGTTAAACATTGCAATACTTTCCTTGGTATTGTCTGAATAGTTATGTACTAGGAAGTACTTTTTGAAGCTAAATAGCCATGCTTTGACTTCCTCACCTTTATTTATTTCACCATCAAAGGTAGGTGGCTTATCCTTCTTGAATTATTCAGCCAAAAAACTCTAAGATTTCTTCCTCTTTCTCCTCTTAGAACTATTGGATTCAATTCCCCTACTGGATTTAGTGCCACTATTAGACTGTCCTGTTGAATTACTCTCCCGACTATAGGACTCCTTGGAAATGCCTCCACTCGATCCACCTCTCTTAGTGCCTTGATGCTTTCTCTTGGAATAACTTTTTCCCTCATCATTGTGAGTCAGTCCATTATTTTGGGCATCCAAAGGGGTTTTCAACCTCTCTAACTTTTGTAATTCTGCATTGTTAGGACCTTTCTGCAAAATTTTTTGAATTTCGGATAAAATATGCAGTAGAAATATGTTCAAATATTCTTGTTCAGCATGGGATCTCATAATCCTCTCATTATATACCTTCATAATCCTCACGGTGACCATAAAATATGGAGGAGTTTCCCTATCCCTCTGGCCATCATATTCTTCATCTATGAGGTGAGAGAGGTCATCCATACTGTGTTGTGTCATTCACTTCACTGCGCTTTGTCAATTCATCCTATGTGTTGAAACAAAAATCACCATTAGCATTTCATGTCATTATTCTGAGTCATGCATTCTGGGAAACATGATCCTTTTTAAACAATCCTAAGTGGTCTTGGTGACCCATTCAAGCCTAGATTTTGAACTATACTATAATACCACTTTGTGACACACCCAACCCCTATGAGTAGGGATATTGGGATTTTTCCACTTTTCTTAACTATCTCAAATCCTCTCTTTTGCAGCTCCATCATCTTATGCTTATCAAGAGCTTCCTAACAATGGAAATTTCACTCAAAAATGAGCTCTAAATAGAAGGTTATGGCCTTCCAAAGTTCTTGGGGTTTCTCCCATTTTTGTTTACCACTATACCACTAACATGTGGCATTGACGTGACACCTTGGCATACTTTCCATCTGACATGATGACAATGTTTCACCTATGTGGCGCTTGTGAATCCTTCCATGAGGAGGTTTTGATCCACACAATATTATCGTTTCTATCGCTCGGAATTTCTGATGGTACCCTCATCACTCATCACTCACCTCTAATGGATACGGTATCGAAGAATATTCCCTTTCGATGCCATTTGTTCAGAGCTAGACCAACTTGAGCAGTTTCACTACTTCGAAAGTAAGGTATCGAGGAATATACCCCTCTCCATGATGGACAGACATAGACACGAGTCGTGATATCCTGACAGACGGTTGAGATATAATCAGGATCTAAGGTTATCTAGCCTTGTTAACCACACTTGACACATCCATTGATGGGTGCGTGACTCCTGTCACTCTAACTTTACTCAGAATACCTCGTTGGCGTGCCACATCAGCCACGACATTATGAATGCATTCCTTGACCTATATGAAACTCACGGTAGATCAATGGCTATCAATCCATCTCCCCATGCCCTGACCTACGGTCGATATCTTCCCTCTATTAGACTCACACTCCATCCAGTCACCTAATCATCTACTGACATGCATCTTCACACTGACACTCGTCATCATCTCTCACCCTTTTGACTTACTAGGTGGGACCCATAATGATCAATGGTTGGGGATTCATCCCTCCCTCTTCCATATCTATGGTTCACATGGGCTCAAGTTCGAGGTCTTTCCCTTGGACTTATTCTCACAGCACATGAGATTTCCTTCTGAAGGCCTCACTTTGAATTTCAGAGTCTCTTGTTTGAAGTCCTTCCCACGACGTTCAAGGTATCTTTTCAACGTGGTGACTCTAAACAACCCACTGATCAATGGTCACAGTCTCTTAAAATCAAATATTGTTTTTATTCATTGACCAACACAGGGTTTACAAAATCATCAGTGTCCTCTCTAAGGACTTAGCTATTTTTTGAGTTCTGCAAGACTTCGATTTCTAACTTTTGATAACTCAAGATGACTCTGCAGCCATTATGTACTACCAAGATTGAGGTTAAATCCTTGCATGATTTTCAGGATCTCCACATAGGGGACATATAGAGTATTTGAACATATAGCAGTTTGTATCTATTCATTTTTACGATTTAACTAAGAAATGGTAAACATCACAAAATATCTCATCTTACAACATTCAAAATCATAAGTTACGTACACAAATGGTCTCTTATACTTAGACAATCATACATGCTCATAGTCTCATCTCCATTTCACTCAACCATACCATCAGTCCCTCTACCTCATCAGTTTCCTCTGGTGTATCATGGCTAGTACTCATCAGGGTTGTTCCCTTGCAGTTAGTAGTTTGGTGTTTATATTAAATCAAAACACAATTACATTCCTCATATTTTTAGCATATAAAGTTTTTGCATAATTACAGTCTTGGGAGAAAACATGGTGTTACACAAAGCAAATCGATGGCCCATATAGATGAATCGTTAATTTTTTTGGGAGAAGAAGAAGCATAAGCTTGCCATAGGAGGTGTCACTTCTTGCCTCATGGCTTACAAATCAAAGAGCCCCACTCCCCCAATACCTTGCAACTTTCCTCCTAAGGAAACCTTGGTACAAATATACCTTAAGGAAAATCAAAACTAGATGGATTCGGTTGAATATGAACCCCCCACTCCTTCTCCATGCAACACATGTGGCTAACCTCAACACAAGAAAGGAAGAAGAAGAGTGGGCCAATATTGTGAAAAATAAGGGATATCATGAGAAACAAGCCATCACAAGGTATGTGACCTGGGATATGAGACAAGAATTCAATGATCAACAACAAGTTAGTGAATAACAAGTTCAAGGTGTTGAAAAACAGAAAGGTGTTGAACAATAGCAAGGTAGTGAACAACAACAAGGTGTTGAACAACAACAAGGTATAGGGAAACATCCTAACAAACGTCAAAAGTAGTGGACGACGACAATAGTAATGATAGAAGAGGAACAATATTTTGTTGCACAAAGGGTGTGGAAATTTTCATTGGGGGGTGATGATGAGCCCAATTATTGCCTATCCAAAAGGCTCATATTAGGCACATTTTTTCACCATAATATGACTTAATACTTGTTTTTGACCATATTTGATAGTAATTCATGAATATTTTTGCATGTTTCTTAGTAAATTATTTTGAGGTGGATTTTTGTGCACAATATGCATTTTTTCTCTAATATCTATGCCAAAATATGTGTGTAGCACCAAGTAGGTCAAACTTCATGAGTCAAGGGTGCCAACATCATAAAACAGTATATGTTTTCTCCCTCGAAGTCTTTCTAGCCAAGAATCAAGGGAAATTGTCCCCACCTACCTCTAGACCACTCCTTGTGAATTAATACCCATTCCTGACTGTTTTAGGATAAATCCGTAAGTGCGGACACAAACCGATCTCCCCAGATCCACCTGGATCTGGAACAAACAGTGACAGAATACTACTCTTTCCCTAGTTCTAAAGTATTGA
>JZKD02S0873748.1:118680-128938 GCA_000966675.3 Picea glauca | reverse complement strand
GTAAAACAGAGGTAGCAGCCTCACATTGAGTTGGTGCTCAATTGTAAATGATGTACAGAACAGAAAAAGACTGCCTATCATTTCGAAGAAGAAGAGGTTTTCTCCCTTTATGGGTATCCTCGTGAAAATCTGTCTCTGTGTGTATTTTATGTGTGACTGATGATCTTTACTTTTACTGTCCATATGTCGTATATTGTTGATGACACATGAAGAAAGATTAATAATGTTTTAAAAGGTATAAAATTGTTTAAGCTCACATACAACTGATTCACCCCCCCCTCTCAGTTGTGTTAGTATTTCCAACACTCCTCCATCTGTGACAGATTTTACCTTATATGGTCCTAGCCAATGCATTCTAAGACTGTCGGGGTGCTGAAACGACTTGTTGTTGTAGAGCAGTACTAGATCTCCTTCCTTGAACATTTTCTTCTTGATGTGTTGATCGTGCCAATAGTTTTCTCTTGATTTTTGCACTTATTGATGGAATCCTACCAGGATTCGGTCTTCCTCCATTGAAAATAATTGATTCAGTCTTTCTTGTACTGCACCTCGTTCTTTCATTTGTGTGATAGTTGTTACACATAAGATGGGTACTAAAACTTTTAATGGAACTACTTCTTCTTGGACATAGACTAGTTTGAATGGTGTGTTCCCTGTCAAATTTTTGCATGTGGTCCTATATGCCCATAATATTGGTAGTACTTTGAGGTCCCAATCGTCTCTATTGACGTTACAGATCTTTGTCAGTGCGTTCTCTAGAATTTTGTTGAAGGAATCTACTATGTCATTCGTTTGTGGATGATACGGTGTGCTCTTTTTGTGTTGAACTTCAAACTCTTCAGTCATCGCGCAGATGGTGCTATTTATGAAGTGTGTGCCTTGGTCGCTCATAAAAACTCTTGGGCACCCAAATCTAGTGATTACTTGTTCAAACAAGAAGTGTGCAGTTGTCTCTACACTACAATCTTTTACTGGTGCGGCTTCCACCCATCTTGTTAGGTATTCCTTCATGGCGATAATGTATCTTGCCCCTGTTATTTTGGCTGGTGGGTTAATTGGTCCCACAAAGTCTATTTCCCATTTTTCAAATGCCTGTAATGTTACTTGTGGTCGTAGTGGCATATCGTCCCTTATGTTGTGTTTTCCTACCTTTTGACAGACATCGCATATCTGACAATACTCTTTCGAGTCCCTGTGAATCATTGGACACCATAGTCCTACGTGTAGTACCTTCTACACGGTAGTTTTTCCTGCATAATTCCCTTATGTGATTCCCTCATGGAATTCTTCTAAAATTCTTGGTCGTTCGTGCTCTAATACATACATTTGCAAGATGTTGTCTGTGCCCATCTTGTATAGGTGTCCTACAATCAATTGATAGTCAATTGCGTGGACTACCAGGTTCTTCTTCTACATGGTGGTATATTCTTGCAGTCCAGTACCTGTGCTCAAGTACTGGATGATCTCTGCGAAGTATTCATCAACAATCTGTACTGAGAATAATTGTGCATCCAGAAAGTTGTATTCTAAATTTGTAGGTTCTTCTCCATTTGTGACCCTGGATAGGTGGTCAAGTCTTGCATTCAGTTTTCCTGGTTTAACTATTACTTCAAAATCAAATTCTTGAAATAAAATTTACCATCGACAGATTCTCCCCCCCAACACTGGCTTCGTATTTCAAGGTTGAGTGATATATAAACATCTTAAAGTGTTTTCCCAATAGGTAATGTATGAACTTCTATAGTGCATAGACCATGGCTAGGCCTTCTATTTCTGTCATGTTATAATTTCATTATGAGTCTGATAACTTTCTTCTTGCGAATGCTATCGGGTGATCTAAGTCTCCTGCTCTGGGTTATGCTAAGAGAGCTCCTAGTGCTATCGTTGATGCATCTACATGCACATGGAATGTCTTTTCCAGTATGGAAATACTAGTATTGGTGCGGTAACCATCTTTTCCTTTAGGGTATATAGACCGTGTTGACACTCGTCGTTCCATTGATACTTTGTATCTTTCCTTAACAGTTTTTCCATTGGTGTTGTGATCTGCGCATACCCTTTCATGAATTTCCTGTAGTATCTTGTGTGCCCTAAGGTTTCTCTTAGATGACATACTATTTTTGGTGTTGGTAAGTTAACAATGACTGTGATCTTGGTCAGATCCACTAACAAGCCTTGTTTGCATACTATATGGCCCAATAGTATCCCAAACGGTGTTCCAAGTATGCATTTCTTGATGTTCAGGGATATCTGGAATTGTCTACGTTTATCTAACATCAGTCATAACACTTCCACATGGTTTTTCAACAGACTATAAATTGTCCAGTCATCCAGGTATACTTCAAGAAACTAATGGATGAATTCCTTAAATTGTGCGATGAACACTCTGGAGAATATTGTGGGTGCATTCTTCAGTCCAAACGACATGACTGTGTACTGATAAGATCCCCATTCCATCGCAAATGTGGTCTTGTGTTTGTCCTCATGTGCTATCTTAATATGATGGTAGCCTGAGAATCCATCAGTGAATGAGTAAGCTTCATGTCCCCCAACATTCTCTAACACTTCATCCATGAACGATGTAGGGAATGGGTCATGTAGAAATGCATCATTCAAATTCCTTAAGTCGACGCATATCCTGATCCTTCTTCCTTGTTTTTTGTCCTGTACTACCATTGGGCTTGTCCATTCTGATTCGTCAACTGGTTCGATGATGCCAACTTCGAGCATTCTGTCGATCTCATCTTTAACTTTCTTTTTATATATGGGGTTCAACTTGTAAGGTTGTTGTCTAATAGATCTCGCTTCAGGTTTGAGTGGTATCTTCATCTCTCCTAATTCTTCGGCTATACCCTTCATCCCTGTAAATGTTGTGGGGAAAAGGTCGCTATATTCGCGCAACAATTTTGTGATGCTTTCTATTGTTTTCTCATCCCAGAATTCTCCAATGTTGGCCATTTTGGGCTGCTCAACTGTCCCGATGTTAACTTTATTTACCTTGATTGGAGTAAAAATGAATTATGGTTCTATGGGTGGTCCTTCCACATATCTTTATCCTTCTACTTCTTCAATCAGAATATCAAGTGGATCATCTTCATCTAGTGCTTCCTCCTGTACATGGTAACATGATAGTAGTTCCTTGACTGTCTGTTTATTCCGCTGTTGCTCTTCTGTAATAAATTATATTTCTGGTTCTTTGATGAATATTACTCCTCTGATTCGTTTGAGGGATGCGTCTATGTTGGGGTTCTCATGCTCGAATGAGAAAGTGATTGTGAATTTTTATTGCAATGTCCTCCATGTTGTAGTTCCTTTGCACAATTCCTGGTCTGTATACCAGTTCACTGGTATGCCCTCTAAAGTATGTATGAAGTGATGAGGCCATTCCTCTGGTGGTGTCATTTTCCACAGTGTTTTCCACTTCGCCAAGTGTTCCATTGGTGCCTCTTATCCTTCATATTTTTGTTGTTGGTTGTATTCTTGTTCTGTGCCGAAACTTATGCGCAGTAGTCGCTTACATTGATACCAGTCTCTGATGGTCTCTTTATGTGTGCCCCACCATCTTGTGATTGTGGCCTTGAGTGTTAATTCAAGTGCTAACAGTCGTTGGTTTTCTAATACTTCTTCTTCATATTGTGTCAAGAATGTTTCCAAATCATTTAGTCTGTGGAAACTAGGTTGTTCTCTGATTTCTATGCCTACCCATCTTATTGCGCAGTCTATTCTTGCACATATTCACATGGATACTTCGTGTAGTCTCTACTACCAGTTTTCTAACCTGGTGTCTGATTTTGTTGCGCATGAAGTAATTCTCCGCCAACTGAGTACCCTGTCTGCAGTTGGGTTTACATAATCCTCATTGTGTGCAATTGTTCTGTACAACTGGTCGATCTCCTCTAAGTCCAGTTAAGTGGGTTCTACTAACCTCTCCCCTTCCAATGGATCTAGTGGTTCTATGACCCTGTATTCTCCGTATTCAAATGTCATTTTCCTAGTTTTCAAATTGATTATGGTCTAGTTGTCAAACGCCCAATCCATACCAAGCAATGTCGAGTAAGGTGTTGTGTCAGCCACTATTTCAAGACTTCAAAATATGCTTTAGTGTGCACTCCATCAAGATCTATTGTCACTCCTTTCAGTCTACCTATTGGTAGGACTCTATACTGATTTGCTAGTTTTAATTGGATATTTGAGTATCCCAGTATTGGATCTCCCATACGTTTCCATGTCTTCTTTGGTAGCACATTCACTTTGGATCCTAGGTCTAGTATAATGTCTCCCATATTGAAATCCCCAATGTTAGCATTTAGTATAAATTCCCTACTTGTTCTTCTTCTTGTGTGTAGGTGGTTGATGGTTTTTGGTTCTAGCTTTTCTTCCATTTCGCTTCTACATTTCTCTAGTATTTTTTGCAATATTTTCATAGATTAAGGATCACTTAATACTTTCATCCATGATTGAATAAAGCATTTGACTATACTTACTTTTCCCTTGGGCTACATTCCGTTGGTATGATCCAGTGATGGCGGCATCTCATATTCTGGGGCTTCCTTGAATGGTTGTGCAGTTGAAGTTGACGTTGTTTCCTCCTTATGAAATTCTTGTCTATATTCCTTAAAGGTCTCCTTTTATTTTGGCACGTCGAACTGCTTTCTTGGTTCAGTGTTCTTCTTTACCCATTGGTTATGTGATGGTTCATGTCGAACTGTGTCAGTGCCTATTTTCGTTCCTCCACGAGTGACTATCTTGATGTTTCGTCTGTCATCCCTTACTTCGGCTGAAATCCACTGAACATTCTGATTGTTCCGGTTCCTCTTTTCCTGAATCTTTACTAGTAGTTTCAGACATTCCTCTGTATCATGGTCTGATGCGCGGAAATACATACAAGTTGCTAGTGTAAGTGGACATTCCCATCCATAATGTCCTAGTTGTTGACAATTGTGACATGTGACTGGTCCTCTATCGCGTCTGAAACCTCCTCTGACTCATCCTCCTCCTCATTAGCCTGCTCGATCACCTCTCGACGTGTTATACTGTGGTGCCTGATTGTACTGCGTGGTATTGTACTGGGGTTGTGTTGGGTTGTATTGCGGTTGCATGTTATTGTAAAGTTTTTGCGCAGTATTGTACTGCTACTGTGCAGTGTTGTATGGAGGTGGGGCTTGATTGAACTGTGGTGTTGCTTGCTCAGTCATCATTTCAGCCTGTACCCTCTATGCATTTGGTGTTCTTTCCCACATCAGTTCCATAGTTCTATAATCTTTGTCGTCGTGGCCCACTGACTTACAAAAGGTGCAATATGAATTATTTGGAGTTGTCTAGTATTTCTACATCATTGTGTAGTGATAAGGGTTGTGACCCAGTTTCTTGCATATTTCGCACCATAATCCTCCTTGTGGCAGTGGATTTAGAATTTTGGCTGCCATATACTGTGCAAATGTTGGGCATTCATTCTTGTGGTGTCCTTCTATCCTGCATGTGGTGCACCAAATAGCTTCTTGTTTGTCCTTGTTCTTATTCTATTTCAACTGAAATGTTAGATTCTTCAAATCCTCCTTCAATTCCTCAATAGTTGGGTCCATCTACTGGTACTGGTTCTCTTCCAGTTGCAAGGCTGCCTGTAGAGCCTCTGCATACGTCTAAAATTTATGTTGTCGTAAGGGATATTTTAAGTGTGGGAGTAGTGAGTTGACAAACAGGTATCGATGTTGCATCTCAGTCATAAGGTATTTTAGTTTTCCCTTTAGTTGCTTGAATCTCTAGTCAATCTCCCATAAAGACTCTCCTATTTTCTGTCTTATCTTGATCATCTCGTCCATTACTGATCCTCTGAGCTCAGCTTCTAGAACTCATTAATCAATAGCTTCTTAATGTCTGCCAGTTTCCTTGTCATCCTAGTGTTATAACCCTAAATTGCACCACACATGCTTACCTGGCATCAGGCCAACTCATATCCTTTCTTTGCCAAAAAAACTGCTGAACAACTCTTTGAAAATCCTCTTGTGTAAAGGCCCACACACCCTAACCCATTACTGCACGCGTGTACACGTTGGCTGACCCAAAACAACCCGTGTGGACCGACAAAAGCATGAAAAAAGGAAATTGTCGACAGAACAAAAGGCTATGGGTGAGTTAACTGAAACTCCCGGCCATGCATGGTCGAGGGTTCATCCAAATACCTAGCTCCTTATAGCCTATAAAATAAGGGGTAGGGATACCATTTGGAAGGGGGAGGAATATAGCAAAGAAACTCTACCCATTTACGTATTCCATTGTCCCAACCCTTTAGCCTTTCCTAATGCCAAAGGAGATTTAAAGCAAAGAAGTTGAAGGACAGAAGAAGAGGAGCCCAGGATCAGGTTCAAGGAGCGGTGGATGGTCTCAACTTTTGTAAGTTGACTCATTTTAAGTAATAAAGAGAATGCTTTTTCCGTCCCAATTCATGAACTTTTTATGGTTTGATTAACTTATGTTTGATTTCTAACCCGTGAGTATATAAGTAGTATGCATGCATAGTTGTTGCTCGTCTTGAATGCAGGTCATCTTTGGAAGGAGTATTGCGAACAAGTAATCAAGCACAATGGAGGATCGACATCAAACGCCGGTAACAAGGTAGGTTGATATTTCCATGCATTTACTAAGAAAAGGGGATTTAAATCTAGGGATGAAGGTAGAAAGTAATTTCTATTCGGTCATATTTGGATGCAAAGTCTGAACTCTATTTGCTAGTCCATAGGGTGTTTTTCCCCAACAATAGAATTGGCAACCATTCTAGGGAATTAACTCTTTAGGGTTCCTGGAATTTTATTTAGATTTTGGGTAGTTTAAAGACTAGTTTTTTCTTGCCTGTCATTTCTTTTCATTTCTGTAAAATCTGAGCTAGCATGGAGTCTGGTTTTCCATACCAGCTTTCCCTAACTTTTGCTTGACTGTGTTTTTCAGGACCCACAAAGGTACACGCGACATGCACAAGGCCTGCATGCGTGTACCCGCGCCCTATCCTCTAACAACCCACACGTGAACGCTAGCTGTAGAGATAGTAGTAGCATGTAGGAGTTCAAAGAACCTCAGAGGCAGTCCTCCTCTTCCCTGACAGAATCACATATTCTCAGGGGGTTTTCTGGAATTTTGTCTGAGTCTTGTTTGCTAACAGTCCTATCTCAGATTTTGTTTTTCCTTATTATTTTTTTCTTGCATTATTTGTTTTTCTGTTAGAAACAGTATCCAGGCCTTCAAGGGATCCTGATTATCAATACCAGAGGTCTCTTCCTGGTTTGGTCTATCTGTTTTCATTTTTTCTTAGAGTTTAGATATACACGTGGCATGTACAAGGTCAGCCCGTGTGTACACGCCCTCTGTCTCTGTTCAGCGCGCATTCGCACATGTGTTGTTTGAGTAACAGTCGCGTGCTTGTACAGGCTACTTTTTGTTAAGAGTGAGGCAGTCATCCCCTCCTTTGATAAGAAGTATTCCTATGAGGTATTTGAATCTATGTTTGAATAGTCAGTAATTTAGGATTATTTTTACCCTTAGCTTGCTTTTTCTCATTTAAAACATTGTCAGAAAAATAAAAATAATTTTTTTAAGGTTTTTAGACAAGTGTGAGAGTCATTGTTTTTACAATTGCTATTGTGTGATTTTTTAATCTGATTCTTTGTGATCTGCGCTTTAAGACAACATTGTTTTTCTTGGTTTTTTGCTTGTTGGTATTTTCCCTTTCTTGCTTTACTAGCACTCAAAAAAAAAAAAAAAAAATCTCTTTTCATTTTTGTCTTTGGTTGAAGAGTGTGTTTCTGCATCATTAGCTAGGGAAAAGTCTTTTATTTCATAAGTTTTTGCAGTTCACTCAGATCATAAGTAGCTCGTAGTCGAGTGAAATTCCTTTGAGTTTGTTGTCCAAAATCTTAGAAAAGTTAAAAAATCTTTCTTTTGAAAAGTTGTTGAAATTTTTCATTCAATAAAAGTTTTGTTTCCATATTTTTTATTCATTTTTTGCTTTCGTATTTTACACATCCTCAATTTCACCCTCATAACCCCTGACGTAAGACAAATCCATAAAAGTAACACTAAATTTAAAATATACTATACTTTTATGTTTGTAGGGTTCACAAACTAGTTCAGGACTAGGGCCTTGGATTAGGTTGGAGAGGAAACTCTTCAAGGCCATTCAAAATCAAACATTGGAGTCTGAGATAGGGAGTGTTTAAGTCCAGTTTCGTGGAATTTATCTGGGACCCCCCTCTAACACAGGGGATAAACACGAGGTCACGTGTGGAAAGGTAGTGGAGATAACCCCTCCAAATCCGAACCAATCGTAGTGGAGAACACATATAGAGGGCTTGTTTTGGGATTCCGTCGTTTGCATTTTCCATGGGGCTTCATGGGTCTCGAATCCGTTCAAGGTCCTCAGTTGTCTTCCGGACCATTTTTTCTCGATACCCTTGACAGGTTTCGGGTTTGATACCCTACTCATTGTGGTCTACCCGACTTTCGATTGTACCCGCCTGGTGATTGTTTGCGTGCTGGCAACCTAGTTGCCAATCTTTGTTAGGGACATACACAGGTGACTGCGGGGGTATACCGTGGTACCTAGGACAGACATCAGGCCACGCTTTGCAGAGTATACCTAGAGGGTGCTTCCATGTTCGAGTTTCACTTGCACTGGTAAGTTGCTCTAGTGTTGGCTATTGTAATTGTTCTTCCAATTAATTTAGTGTTTGCTTGTCTTATCTTCTAGGGAATTTTTTCTTAGTGTGTGTTAATTTTGATCATTTAGACTACCTTAGAGTGTCTTAGATCTTCTCACACAGTGGAGGATCTCGATCTCCACTGGTCACAAAGGCTTCTTGGCCTACCACCGATTACACTGGAGCCACCCCCGCCACCATTAAGGCGAAAGCTAGACCAACAAGGGTCTTTTGAAGCGACCGGGTTACAAGACATTGTGCCCAAACAACCCCTAGAGGAATCGACCATTTTGGACCTTGAAGCAACCTCTCTTGGCTGGGATGAAACCCCAACCATTGATCTCTCAGCACCTTTCATTGTACCAATTCAATTTTACAAGCACCAGACAATGTCGCACACAGCAATGGAAACAAATGTTGTTACTCCTTCCGGGAATTCTTCAATTGCCACCACGGTTGTCACCACAGGAGAGAGGTCATATCCTAACCTACTGTCATCGGTCCGAGCCACCATGGTCTCGACTGCAATTACTTCTCACAGTGGTCCAAACCCATCTTTGGCGACGACCACAACCCCTTTCACACCTAGTGCGACAGGCCCTCCATTCTCATACGGTATGCCTAGTTCAGGTACATGTCCTGTACTGTCCTACTCCACTTTACAGACTTTGGGTCTGGGGGCAGAGAGCTCTAGCTCTCCTCTACAAGGTCACATGGGGGGCACTCCTGTCCCTTTTAACGTTTTTTCTTACGCAGGAGGTTATATCCCTCCTTCTTCCCCTTCACTCGGTGGTTCGCATCAGCAATCCACTGGGCAACATACACACAATAGCTTATTTGGAGTGGGGATTCAAGGACCACCTTCGCATAGTATGCTAGTAGGTTCGACATTGTTTTCTTGGAATGGAATGTTTGGTAACAACACCTTCTCGTCAGCCACTTTCTCAACTGGGGGCAACCCCATTTTTGGACAATCTACTCCTGGGCAGGGTACTATTCCTGCACAGGGGGAAAACTTAGCAGGACCTTGGAATTCAAGGCAAGGATCCATTCCCTCCTCCGGAATGCTGATCTGGGGTAATGTTGTTGGGAAATAATACCCTACGGACTAACAAGCTAGGGCTAAACTTGCATGCAGATCATGACCCTCAAGAACTCACTTTTCACCTATCACCCCAACACTCAAACCCCTTTTTCACACACAAGCATGGAAAAGACCTACTAACCTTTTTATCGACGTTTGATGTAGATCCTCCATTGCGATTTATCCACTTTCTCTCACTACTCCTTCCAAAGACAATCCTGCAATCAAGACAAAACACTACACATGCATGCTATTTTTCTACCTAAGGGTTAGAGATTAAGCATAAATCAAATAAAATGTATATCACTCGTGCATTGGGACGGGAAAAGTATTATTTTTATTAATCTCAAGATGAATCAACTTACAATAATCATAGAGACCGGCCACCATTCCTCGATCCTGATCCTAGGCTCCTCCTCTTCTTTGTCCTCCAACTGCTTTGCTTTAATTCTCCTTAAGCTTGAGGAAAGGCTAAAGGGTTGGGACA
>JZKD02S0873748.1:76503-110007 GCA_000966675.3 Picea glauca | reverse complement strand
GGCTCCTCCTCTTCTTTGTCCTCCAACTTCTTTGCTTTAATTCTCCTTAAGCTTGAGGAAAGGCTAAAGGGTTGGGACAAATGGATTCGACAATTGGGCAGAGTTTCTTTGCTATCTTTTTGCTCCTCCAAATAGTACCCCTACCCCTTCTTTTATAGGCTAGAAGGAGCTAGGGTTTTGGACAAACTCTCGGCCATGCATGTCTGGGAGTTCCAGTTAACTGACCCAAAGCTTTTCGTCCCGTCGGCAACTTTCCTGTTTTTGTGCTTTGTTAGGTAAACGCGGGTTGTAGTGGGCCAGCCAGCATTCCAACGCGTGCAGTAGAAGGCCTATCAACGTTCCAACGCGCCCAGTAATGGGTTAGGGCGTGGGTTACTTAATTTAAGAGGTTTTTCAAGGTTTTATTCAGCATGGATTTGGAAATGAAGAGACATGAGTTGGCCTGATGCCAGGTAAGCATGTGTGGTGCAATTTAGGGTTATAACAGGTAATTCTTTCCACAATCAATGGAACCCCAAAAAAACTACTATGCCTATCCCTACAGGACCGGCATGGGGTAATCCTTCCCAAAGTCCTTCGAACACAATGCATGCCTAACAATCTATGTCCTATTTGGGAAATCAGTCGATGATGTCTCCACATATGAAAAATCATTACACTGGCCAAGGCCATGGTTCTTACCAAAATCTGGGCCAGCAGCCAAACTTTTCCTAGCAACCTGGTGCCAGTCAAAATCCAGGACCCTTTTTCCCAGGTTATCAGCAATGACCCAAACTACCTTTCCTAGCGACTTTACACTTGCCAAATTTGACGAGGTTGTTGAATGACCCCATTTGTCATGATCCGCGTTGGCCTCCTATGCCGACGAAGTTGCCTTCGGACATTCCAAAGTTTGAAGCCAAGCCTAATGAAGATCTAGGAGATCATGTGACTACCTTTCATCTTTGGTTCTCATCTAACTCATTGAAAGATGACTCTATACAGTTGCGATTGTTTCAATGTACTCTCATTGGGAGTGCCACGAAATGGTACATTGAGCTCGATCGCTCAAGATACTCTTCTTTTGGCGAATTGGCGATGGCTTTCCTTAACCATTTCCAGTTACCTGTGAGATACGACATTGGCACAGAGTTGCTCGCTAATTTCAAACATACAATAGCGGACCATATCTCTGATCACATCCGAGAATGGAGACGCCGGAAGAGTGGAATCAAAGTACCAGTCCCACCAGCATTCCTGCTTGAGTAGTTCCTTAAGTATTTGGTCCCACAGTTATCCAAAGACATTGTGACATCCAGATGTTTCTCTGAAGAAGACGCCATCATGAGGGATCAACAGTTTGATCTCATCTATTCTCAGTCTGGTTTATTATACAACATCTTGCCAGATGTGCCACGTTCAATACTAGATAAAACTAGACAGAGAGTTGGACCGCATGCCGATGGTATTGTTGATTCAACACAAACTAAGCCCACTGAGCAATTGACAAAGTAGTTGCAACAGTTATCCATACAACACACAGTGTCCAGCCAAACTACTTCTTTGGCTACTCCCCCTACACAAACGTCATAAGTACACACAGTGCAGTTGACTAACCCAAAGGCCACCCAACAACCTGAAGGGAAGAAAAACCAACGAAAGAAGGGTAAGGGGGATAAAAAACCCAACGTCAATGATGACGGGGACAACACTGAAAAACAGAAGGCAAGGTATCCATGCAACTTGTGCGTGGAAGACCACCTAACCCATCTATGTCCTCGGCTTGCAGAGACCCAAAAATTTGTCACACAACAACAACAGGCGGTGTTGACGAACCCATTTTAGCATGGGAAAAATCTAACTCAAGCCTCTGCAAGTATGGAAGGGGGTAGCCAAGAAAATTGTCCGCCTCTGAAAAACCCTTCATCCATGAATGTATATATGGTTAGGGGTGATGCTTTCATATCAACTAGAGCACACAATTATAGTAAACCAAGCGCTTATGAGAAGGGTAAAGAAGTTGAACTCCCATATCTTCCTCTACAGATTGAGAAGATGTTGTGAGAAACAATGACACGCATTCCAAAAGGTGCATTTAAAAAGGCTTCTCATAACCCAAATGCAAGGGCCGCCCAGAACTACTCTGTGGTGGAAGATTTATCACAAACCCCTTGTGCGATGTCTACTTTGGAGGTCCTCCAAAGTTTCCCTTCTCAGATAAAATCCTTGTTAACCTCTTTGGGCTCTACTGAGACTTGTAATCCAGGTACCATCATGTTAGATACAACCGACTTAAAACCTCATCTACCTTAACACGTAGCGTTTCAGATAGTAGTGGCTTACCCCACGAAAAATTTTACATGGAATATCTTCCGCACAGTGGTCGGCGAGGGTGCCTCGACATGCGTTATGTCGTTGGCATGTTGGAAGGCCATTGGCCAACCCGTTTTGTCTCCATCACCTACTCTCCTCACTACTTTCGATGGTCATTCGTTCCGACCACATGGAATCATTCTTTCTTTCCCTGTGCAATTAGTAGGGAAGATCGTGTGTGTCGAGGTAGAGGTAGTCGATGCTCCCCTCGACTATAACCTCTTGTTAGGACAGAGTTGGACTTATGCTATGCAAGCTGTGGTTTCTACAATTTTTTGGGTCTTGTTGTTTCCACACGAGGGTTGGATAGTGACCATCGATAAATTGTCTTTCTCCAGACCTGAACTAGCTTTGGGGGCATCCATGGTCCCACTGATTGATAATCCTCAACCAGGTGTCGTCAACATAGGAGTTGGTTTGTGCCCATCTTTGATGGGTACTTTTTATTACCCACCTCCTCACGGCGATATCAAATTTATATCTAATCACCATAAGGTTGATATTTTTCAAGTTTCATCGTTCTGCACGACTTACTTCGAGGATCCATGGATTCTTTCTTCCCCATCAGCCATGATGGATAAGACAGGGCACCCAGGCATGTACATGCCCTTGTCTGCCACTGAAGTAGCATACTCTTTAGTTAAACAAGCTTCAGCTAACACTGATCTGACTCCTACACAAGAGTTAGATCCACTTCTAGAGCCTATTTGGGCTCAGGGTTCTCTCGCTAACGTCGATTCGTTAGACTTCGTCTTGCCTTCTAATGAAGCAGTAATCGAAGCAATGACTAGTCTGGATCAACCTTGGGAAGATCTTCATCATAGATCATATTTTCTCCCAGAGTTAAGCCGAATCGAAGCAGGAGAATTCACCGTGACCATGATGGGAGATCAACCGTGTCCTATTAATCTCTTAGATACACATGAAATTTATGCTGAGGGAAATATGGAAACTATCGTTGAAACTATACCAATCAACATCTCCCGAAACCCTGGCATCGTGGAGAACGTCTTCGTCGGAGCGGATTGCTCCCTCGAAGAGATTCAAATCTACACGGATCTTTTCAAAGAATTTCGCGACGTTTTTGCCTGGTCTTATGAGGAAATGCCAGGTATCGATCCAAAAATAGTTGAACATGAAATCACAACATATCCTAATTCCAAGCCTGTTTGACAGAAGCTTCGTCCATTTAATCCCAAGAAAGCAGTAGCCATCAAGATTGAGGTTCAGAAATTGCTAAAGACAGGTTTTATCTACCCTATCCATTTGACTCAATGGGTGTAAAATCCTATGCCGGTCAATAAAAAACAAGGCACGATTCATGTATGTACTGATTTCCGTGATTTGAACAAGGCATGTCCCAAAGATAATTTTCCAACACCGTTCATCGACCAGATCATTGATGAATGTGCTGGTTGCGAAGCCTTTTCTTTCATGGATGGTTTTTCAGGATGCAATCAAATCCAAATCAAACCCGAAGACCAACACAAAATGACATTCATTTGTCTGTGGGGTACATTCGCATATCGTAAGATTCCTTTTGGTCTTAAAAATGTTGGAGCCACATTCCAGCAGGCCATGTATTTCTCCTTTCACGATCTCAATCATATAGTCGAGGCCTATCTAGATGATTTAGCATCACGATCTCGCAAGAGAACGAATCATCCCACACACCTTAGACTAATCTTTGTACGTTGTCGCTACTTTAGGATTCACTTGAATCCAAACAAGTGTATCTTCTGCGTAACGTCGGGACGTTTGTTAGGTTTCATCATATCAACAATAGGGATCATGGTCGATCCTCTCAAGCTGGAGGCAATAATCTAGTTGCCCCCCCCATGCACAGTTCTTCAACTTCAGAGTCTATAAGGCAAGGCAAACTTTTTACGACGCTTCATCGCCAACTATGCCGAAATCACCAAGAGATTTATGTGCCTATTGAAGAAAGATGTTCCTTTTTACTGGGATGAAGCCACTCAACGCTCTTTCAACGCATTAAAACACGCCCTCACAACTGCGCCTCTGTTATGGCCACATAACTATAAAAAAGATTTCTTATTATATCTGGCTGCCGCAGAATCCACCATTGGCATGGTTTTAGTTCAGAAAGATGATTTGTTCTCACAATACGTGATCTATTACCTGAGTCGAGGCCTCATAGGACCGAAACTCAATTATTCTCATATCGAAAAACTTGCGTTGGCAGCAGTTCATGCTGTTCAACGGTTCAGTCATTATGTTCTGTTTCGCAAGACCACCGTCATTGTTGTCGTGAATCCATTCCAGTACATGTTGACATGATGGGTTATAGGTGGAAAAATCAGTAGATGGATAGTCATATTCTAGGAATTTGACTTAGAATTCGTTTCAGCAAAGTCCAAAAAGTCATTGGTCTTCGCAGAGCTTATTTCGGAACTTTCGGTTGAGTCAGGTGACGTTGTGCCTGAAGAATCACCTATCCAGGGAGATATGTTTTTTATCACATCTTCAGATCCCTGGTATAGAGATATACTTATCTATCTCTATACTTTGAAGTGCCCCACTTTTTCTTCTCGTGATGAGCATCGGTGTATACGCCATCAGGCCAAGAATTATCTCATACTCAATGATACGTTGTATCGAAGAGGTGTAGACTGCATCTTACGTCGATGTCTCACACATGAGGAGGCAGTCATCATCCTCAACAATTTCCATATTGGAGTTTGTGGCATTCATTTGTCTGGGTTGGCAATAGCCCAAAATATTCTATGAGCAGGTTACTTCTGGCCGACAATTATCTAAGATTGTATAGAATCAATCAATAAGTGCCATCCGTGCCAAGTCTTCTCTCGGAAGATGAGGGCACATCCCAGTCCTATGTTTCCTGTCATCGCAGTTGGTCCCTTCACTAAGTGGGGGATTGATTACACTACTTGCAACCCCCCGTCAGCAAGGGGGCACTGCTATATCATCGTAGCTATAGACTACTTCACTAAGTGGGTCGAAGCTATGCCAACGTTTAAAGATGATGGAGAGACTGCAGCTCTCTTTTTATTCAACCAGATCATAGCAAGGTTCGGCATCCTGAGAGAGATTGTTACTGACCATGGCAGTCACTTTCAAAACCAAATGATGACCGAATTAACATCAAATCTTGGGTTATGGCAATAGAATTCATCACCCTACTACCCCCAAGCCAATGGGCAAGTGGAAGCTGTAAACAAAACTCTTAAGACTATTCTACAACGAACTATCAACTTAGCCAAGTCAAATTGGCATTTGATGTTATACTCAACATTATGGGCTTACTGAACATCTGTTAAGACTGCAACCGGTTTCTCACCTTTTCAACTCGTTTACAAGTTGGAGGCAGTCTTGCCCATCGAATGTCAGATCCCATTTCTAAAATTGGCAATACAATTATTGCCAGACACTTCTCCACTTGAAGAATGGTTAGTACACCTTGAGCAGCTCAATGAGTAGCATCGTGATGTGTCCCTGGCCAATAAGGATCACAAACATAAGGTCAAGTGTCAATATGATAAGTTTGTTCATCCTCAGATTTTCTCTGAAGGCGACCTTGTCCTGGTCTATGACCAAGATAAGGACTCCCTGGGGGCAGGAAAATTCAAACCCATGTGGTTTGGACCCTTCATCATAAAAGAGGTATTAAAAAAGGGCACTTATCATCTGGTTGATTTTGAAGTGAATGCTTTGGTGGAGCCTAGAAATGGGCTCTACCTCAAGAAGTATTACTCATAGGCAGGTCACTATGGGTAACTTTTTGTAACATATGTATAGTCTTTGTACTATTACTTTTTAGTTTCTTTTAAGTATTATGGATGTGTCATTGATGTTATCTTTCATCAATATGGCAGATGTCAAGTGATTCTGAGGTGTTCGTTGGGTATGCAGACGGTGCTAGTCGGCAGACTCGGAGGCTTGCCTCCGCAGCTTGGGTAATATTTACACCTCAGGGCTTGCTATAGGATCAATCCCATCAGGTTGTGACATGGAACTATCATATCTGCTTTAGAAGTGTCGCAACTTGGTGGTAGAGCTTACCAGAACATGGATTCCCTAGGTAGGTCCTAGTTGCATTATGGTGTCCATGTCGTCTCTCAAACACTGTAGGCTTAGGAGTCCTTGTAGTCTTTCCTAAATTTGATTTTGAGCCTCATTTGCATGATTCTTCTTTGCTCTTGATCTCACCCTCAGGACTCCCAAAAAACTAACGAGTCCCCTTTTAAGCCCTTTTCAGACCCTCTAAACATGAAAATATTGTCGAGCAATCTTGTGGCCTTTCACGCTGGTTAAACTGAAATTTGAAGTCACATCTGTCCGGCGGTAGTTTACCCCTTTTTCGGTCTAGACGATCAACTGTACGAACAAAGGTATACTCTATAAAACTTTCGTTCTTTAGAAGAGTACTCTCAGGTATAATTTTATCCCTTTTTCGGGCCCGAGGGACTAAACTTACGAAAAATAAACCCCAACGGAGTCCATAGTTAAGCTCTTTTCAGACTCCCTAAAATTGAAAAGATCGTCGAGTGACCTTATTCTTTCACACTCGTTAAATTGGTCCAGAAGAATATTCCTGACGGAGTCCATAGTTAAGCCTTTTTCAGACTCCTTAAAAGTGAAAAAGTGGCTGAGTGATCTTGTCCTTGTCACACTCGTTAAAATGGTTTTGAATCGATGTCTAATCGGTGCTAGTTTACCCCTTTTTCGAACCAACTAGACTATCTTCGAAATAGGTACCCCAGTGGAGTCTCCTTTTATGTTTTTTCAAACTCTCTAAATATGAAAAACCACTGAGATTACCTTCTCTTGGCTCATTAAACTTACATCGAAGGATGTTACCATTTTGTGTTTTATCAACCACATTTGCATACCTTATCCACCAGCTTTGTGACAGTTTGCTTTTGCGTCTTAACACCTTTGGCTGCCGGAGGATTTTTCCCGAGTATCATTTTACTAGAACATCAGTCTTGTCCTTGTGCCTTGAGCTTGTATGTTTTCAATACTCGTTCCTCCATTGTAACGTAATATTCCTTTATTCTTTTTCCACAATTATCTAAAAGAACAAAAAAATCAAATATACCCCAAAAAGAGCAAGGGAAAAGTATTGTCTTTATTGGCAGCATAATGAGTCGCCCTTGGACAAATCACATCTGTCCATTTGTTCATAAGACTATGGGATGTAGTACGACCTTAGGAAGATTTTCTCGCTATATAGAGTTGTGTCCTCCACCATTTGGTTATTCTTCCAAACATATGGAGAGTTTGTGTTGCCTCCTGCTTCGTAGACTTATGATTAACATTCATGCTACCTGAGTCTCATCACTTGTCATGCTATTGTCCAAGGGAAGTTTGTCACTAAGCTTGAGTCAGTCCCTCTGCAAAATGTCTCTTGTCCGCATACCCGACCATCCTGAACATCCGATCAAGTCCTTGTTCGAAATCAATGAAGCCTTCAGTCCGATCATCAAGATTATCAAGTCCATGACTGACGAGTCGTTGAAGTCCTCTGGGTAGTGCATTCATACACTCATATTACACTCCTACCTGAGTTTTGAATATTTTGAAGTTGTTGCTCGAGCTCTGAAGATCTCATCTCCAACCATCAGGCCGAATCAGCTTCTGGAAGATGGATACTCTATATGCATATCTTTCTGATTTTGAGATGTAGCTCCAATGTGTATTGTTCGCGGCTACTCTTTATAGTTATTTGACATGGATCTACAGTGTATTTGATTGGTAGCCATGGTTCTATTTTATCCCAAGCATGGGTATGCCCGCCTCGGTGAGACATTTGTTATTTTGCAGACGCACCTCCCGGTTCCTGATCCTTGGGCTCAATCGTTTGGCACATCAGTAAAGATTGGTAATGTATTTCGGCCATCAGATGCTCTTCTGACCTCACACATTAGGGGGCATCTGTTATAACCTAAATTTCACCACACATGCTTACCTAGAATCAGTCCAACTCATATCCTTTCTTTGCCAAAAAAACTGTTGAACAACTCTTTGAAAATCCTATTGTGTAAAGGCCCACATGCCCTAACCCATTACTGCACGCATGTACACGCTGGCTGACCCAAAACAGCCCGCGTGGACCAACAAAAGCATGAAAAAATGAAAGTTGCCGACAAAACAAAAATCTATGGGTGAGTTAACTGAAACTCCTGACCATGCATGGCCAAGGATTCGTCCAAATACCTAGCTCCTTCTAGCTTATAAAAGAAGGGGTAGGGGTACCATTTGGAAGGGGGAAGAATATAGCAAAGAAACTCTGCCCATTTATGTATTCCATTGTCCCAACCCTTTAGCCTTTCCTAATGCCAAAGGAGATTTAAAGCAAAGCAGTTGAAGGATAAAAGAAGAGGAGCCCAGGATCAGGTTCAAAGAGTGGTGGTCGGTCTCAGCTTTTGGAAGTTGACTCATTTTAAGTAATAAAGAGAATGTTTTTTCTGTCCCAATTCATGAAATTTTTATGGTTTGATTAGTTTATGTTTGATTTCTAACTCGTGAGTATATAAGTAGTATGCATGCATAGTTGTTGCTCGTCTTGAATGCAGATCATCTTTGGAAGGAGTATTGCGAACAAGTAATCAAGCACAATGGAGGATCGACATCAAACGTTAGTAACGAGGTAGGTTGATCTTTCCATGCATTTACTAAGAAAAGGGGATTTAAATCTAGGGATGAAGGTAGAAAGTAATTTCTATTCGGTCATATCTGCATGCAAAGTCTGAACTCTATTTTCTAGTATGTAGGGTGTTTTTCCCCAACAACACCTAGGGGCACTGTTTGTGTCTAGACTCATGTACCATTCTATTGCGTGGTCTCTTAGCATAATCACTAGTTGTGCGAGTTTGGTATATTCATCAGTGATCTTATTTACCTCCCATATCTTTGCACAAATGAACAAATGCTTCTCAGGGTCTTCTGCTGCTTATCCTCAAAATTTTGGTAATCTGATAGTGGGATCATGTCCTGCCATTCTGAATACTGAACTACTACCTCCTCCGCGCGGTGTAGATACTTGACTAGTGTTGCCCAAACTGGCTCCTCCAGTTGTTTCTCCTAGTTTAGATATACTTATTTTTGTCGGGCTTCCTTCGAACTTCGGTTGTCTAAACGGTGGTGTTCTCTTTGGTGTATTAGTCACACATGGTTTTATGGGTTCCACACTGACATTAATATGGATAGGATGGTTTTATTCTCCTCCCGTTCTTGGGCCTCTCATCTTCCTCTCATATGTTGCACACAATTTTTCCTCAATCTACTCCACAGCCCGGAGATCCTCTACCTCTTCCTCATCGCTCACCAAGCCTTCCCTCGCGGCTACAACTCTCTTCTTTGTATTCACCTTATATTGGTAGGGTACTCCGCTACGCGTCGTTCCTTATGACACCAAGATCCACTTGATATGGTTTTCATCCATCATGATCGGGTCCAAGGGTTCCTCCTCCTTCTTGCCTTTATCCTTACCTCCTTCCATTTATCCTCTCTATGTCAGTGTTTCCCCCATTCCCCCATGCACGCAGGGAAGTTTAGTTGTTTGATTCCATTGTCATTACACCTTTGTTATATAGTAGTATCTTAATAGAAGTATACTAGGATTGAATGTACCTTCCTCAAGGTCCACGTAAAAATTCTTTCTCTGCTGTGTTGTATGACTTTGTTGTGTCAACTGCAAATTCAGTGATGAAACCTGCCACAATATTGTCAAGCCAAAATTCTACTGCGCGGGTGAATTTGTTTTTCAACTATTGTAACTGCTCAATCTGTACTGAAGTCCAATTTAGCTGTCGAATATGGTTTGTTGCGTTGTTATCCTTCAACCTTAGTATCCACTCATGTAGTAGATGCAGAAAATCACAGAAAAAGACTTTGTGTAAATCAGTAAACACGTATTTGTCCAGATATTTGCGAGGTGTGATTCTAGGGTTTCTATTGCCTTTCTATGCAAACTCTAGCTCTTTGGTTCTCAAACAACCTTCGATTTCTACTTTCATGGGTTTCCAAGGTCTCAACATTCCCTTCTAATGTCTCATTTCTCTTCTTGCTTTGCTCGTTCTTTTCTCGTTCAATCTATCTCATCTACTCACTCCTCTTTTTTTCCTATTAACATGGAAACGGAACCATTTGTTGGTTATCTACTCTCCTTTACCATCTGATTTATTGACCCAAGATACATTTCTTTCAGGTTTCCAACAAAGCCTCTAAAAATATCGTCCCTCCTGGTAAACCAAAAGGCAACACAGTGCATAGAGTGCACTGCGCAGTCTCACCCGAGATAGTTTTAAATGGGTGGTTGTAAGACTTAGGTGTTTACAGCCTAGGATTGAGTATGAGATAGGGGTTTATTAATTAGATCCATATACTATGAATTGTGATTGCAATTTACTATTATTCACTGTTGCGTATTTATCTCTCATAGTTTAATTCCTGAACAACACAATCGTATTTCATAACAATGTATTAACTCATTCATTAAGCATAACAATTAACTGTTGAAAGTAAAAAAAGATATACATGCATTCATCACATTACACAGATATTACCGTGGTTCACCCCCTCTTGGGATATGTCCACAAATATTTGTCTCTTGGCTCTTTTATTATGCTAGTTTTGCATCTCCAACGTCGCGCGCTTACAATTCTCTCAGATGGGTAAGATCTATATGAGGCGGACTAGATTGCACTAGGCTCCACAGCCCGCGATCTAATCCTTGGATATTCCTTCTCTCCTATGTTCTTAGCTCAACATCTTACAAAAATGGTTCATAATAGTATTAGATAACGCATCAACTCATACATAT
Organism: Picea glauca; assembly: GCA_000966675.3. NCBI lineage: Eukaryota > Viridiplantae > Streptophyta > Pinopsida > Pinales > Pinaceae > Picea > Picea glauca. Next base: position 98,846 of record JZKD02S0873748.1, on the reverse strand, counting down.
TGTGATGGAATATTACAAAAGTTGAACTAATACAAAAAGCAAGCCAACCTCTATATGATATCTGTGTATCTATATTTTTATATATCGGGCTCTTCAGCCATTTACAATGTATTACAAAAACCCTAACCCTACCGACATTAGGTCGTCCTCCTATGCATGCATGTTGTTCTTCCTCCAGTTGTCGCTTTCCTTGTGCATGCTTTCTTGCATGCACGCATGTTGTTCTTCCTCCATCTGTTACTTCAGTTTCTGCACACTTTCTTTCCCACGATAATCCTTCTTTCCACTTCGGCCTAGTGCCAATAGTAGGTCTCACTCGAAGCATAGCCGAGACTTTTATGATGAAGGGAGTTATAAAATATACCAAACCATATCTACTTTTATACTATTCAAATCCATTACTTTACCCATTAAATCCATATTGTGATAGCATTCAAGCATAAAGATGAAAATACTAAGAAAATACATGGTAGATCTACAAATCCATTCATATAAGAGACACTCAATCATAAAAGAATTTTTTGAGACCCAAAATCACACCATTTCATTAGAAGCAACAATAAAAAGGACTTCATGCATCTTATATCTCACAGATCACTTCTAAAAATACCTAGATATTCAATACATTGTCTCACACGGTGAGATCTAACTCTTCAGGGTTCATTACAGACTCATAACTTACCACAAGTGAAACAACAGTACCAATTGATACTTTTACAATAATTGGAAATGACAAAAAGAACCCAAACCAATAGGATGACTGTAACAATAATCGACTAACTCACAACCAACAGTAGTAGTGACATTAATTCCCTTTACATTTCCCTTTTATTTATACTTGTGCAGGGTAAACAAAATCAATTGACTAAATCAAATATGTTTTTCTCTACCCCTTGTGTTTACTTTATCCACCCGTGGTATTTTCATATTTTGTCGATTTTTTATCTTCTAGGTGTCACATGGTGCATTTGATTTTGTCCACCTCTTTATTTATCCTTATCATTTTATCAAAAAATTAAGGTCCCAACATATCACCCTTGTGTGAAATATTAGTAACCTGGAAAATTGCAGTTATCCCACTATCACGGGTTTTCTTCTTCTTATCCAACTATTTGGTGTCATATGTTCTTCCATTACACCACACAGCGTTGTGATGTTTCACATTCATGTTGGATATGTTAAAAGTGCATTGTCAATAATTGATAACTATATGGACAAGATAATTTGAGGGACAAAAAATCACACAAAATGGGAATACAAATCTAAAAATTAACGGGAAATGATTATATTTCTATATTTTGCACCATATGCTAGATCAATTTACTTATATATCAAAATTGTATCACTATCCAAATAATATCTTCTAATCAACTCTTCCACCCCACTCCATGATAAGCTATGGTAAAATCCATTGCATATTTATATTCATATCTTCATCCAATCAATAGTATTTTCCATATATTAATACATTGCATCCCACTCTTCACTACCTAGATGAATAAATAAATGCACATAAATCAAGATTAAAAATATATGTACTAATATATTGATTACAATAAAATCTAACATCTTTCACTTTTCTCCATCTACCTTTCCCCAACAACACCTCCCTTTCAAATTTGTTAGTGGAATTGGCATCCTAAAGGCGATCCACATTAATATCAGTAACTACTAGGGGAAAATAATCACTAAAATAAGTTGTGGAATGATATACCATATAGCCTTGAACCATTGATGCCTCTATACATGATCGTTTTCTAACAAAATCCTTCAATTCCTTCAAGTGCCTCTCCACTAACTACATTGAGCTTGTGTGTACAAGTCCACACATTTCAATCTCCTCAATTAGGTGTATGAGGTAATATTCTTATGAATTGAAAAAACTTGGAGGTAGATACTTTTTCATTTCACACATTAAACAAGGAATATCTCTCTTTAAATACCCTATATCTTCTATATGGATATATTTAGATGACAACCATCTAAAAGTGCAAATAAACCATGTGTCAATATAAAATTACACAATTCAAGTAAATCCAATGTCAACAAGTTCTACAAGTAACATTTCAATTGTAACCTTTTACTTGCCTCATGTACTTACCAAGATCATATATAACATGCTTTATGTCATTGTCAAAGTTGGATGGAAGAGAAAAAAGTAGAACATATTGTAACAAGGAAAGAAGCATTATCATCTAATTTTGATTAGAGAAAACATCTATTGCTAACAAATTATACATACATACATACATACATACATACATACATACATACATACATACATACATACATACATACATACATACATACATACATACATACATACATAGATATATATATATATATATATATATATATACACACACACACACACACATATGTGTGTGTGTGTGTGTGTTGTTGATGTTTGTAGCATAGGATAGGTACTTCCTCAGAGGTATAAGTGTCTATACATGTGGAAGTCATCCAAATCCTTCTACCTTAGTAATTTACTTTAATTACAAGAATTATTAAAGTAAAGTTTTTTTATTAATTAGTTAAGTTTAATTTAATGAAATTATAAACTTATTAGCATTAGTGAATTAAATATTGCTCATTAATCTCGAGTGAGGTGAGATCTAACCTCAATTGTTAATAATTTTGGAGATTAGAATTTATGGTTAGGTCATAACTCAGTATTATAAAAGCAAGGCTAGGGTGAAGGAGAAGGAGACTTTTTTAGAGAAAGGAAGGACTTTTTTCTCAAGATTAAATCACGAAGGACTGTGATTCAAGGAGATATTGGATAGGTGGAGAATCACTTTCATCTAGACATTATTATATATCAATTAGAAGAGATAATAGGGGTATCCGCAAGAATATCTGACAAATCATAGCCACATCAGTTGAACAGAATTCTATGCACTTCACAGGTCAGTCAGGGTGCGTATGTACGTGGGATAAAATGCAAGAAAGTGTGTATGTACATGGGTGATAGTGAGGATAGGCATGTACAAGTTATGAGAATTCATTGTATGGTATTTTACAACCATAGTGGAGTTACTAGGGTTTCTAGGTATTGTCTATAGTTTTTTGTGTTTCTCTGTGGGTCATTTTCCCAGGTTTGGGATCCCTTGTAAGATTTGATATTATTATAATGATAATATGATTTGAAGGGAATAATATATTTGTTTATTTTTTATGATATTTGGTTTCCAGTATTTCTTTTGTTTTTTTTTTCAATTAATTATTCAAGAAAGTGCATTTTTTTTGTGAGATAATAATTTGATTTATAGCAAGGAAATCACTAGAAATAAAATTACCTAGGTGTCAGGATTATAAATTTAACACATTTGTGGTCTCATTGTGCCCCAAAAATATACCCTTCTTATTTTAAGGCTCCATATTCATCCTCTTCTCCACAGGAACATGGATATATATTGAACAACCAAAGATCCTGAAGTGTCCTATATTTAGCTTCACTCTTGAGACTACCTCCTTCAAAGTCTTTTCCCCCAATATCCTTTGAGGTATCTAGTTCTGCACATATACTATCATGTTACATTCCTCTTCCCAAAGAAACATAGGAAGATCCTATTCATGTATCATAGCCTTGGAAATCTTGATGATGGACCTATGCTTTCTCTTCGCAACCCCATTTGTTTTAGGGTTGTATGAGACTTTTAACTCCCTCTTGATCCATGCTTCCTTGAAAAAATACTTTAAATCATTGGAGGTGTACTCCACACCATTATTTGACCTGAATTCCTTGATCCTTATCCCTATATGGTTAAAATAGAGTTTTTACCCCACCAAAATCACTTTTTTTCATTAATATATTAAGTATGTTTGAAGCGAAACTAGTGGGAAATTTAACCTTCTATATATTTCTCTTTTACAACATCACTCTCTTTCTCTATTACTATAACACACACGACCCCTAAATACTCTTTTAGGGGGTGGGGCATCATAATTTCATTTTTCCTTAATTGATCAAACCCTCCTTTTGTGGTCTCTATCACGTTTTTCTTGTCGCAAGCTCTCCAACCATTGTCTCCATTCTCAAAACTGAGATCCAGACTAGAATATATGTCCTTCCCAAGTTCTTTGGGTGTTTATTGGTCAAGGGCCATGCATCTTCCACGTGGGTCCATATCATGCATATCATCCCAAGTTCTCTAAGATCCCAAATCTTCCAACACTCCTAAATATATGGTGGAAATCCAACCATCCATAATCTGACAGTTGATCTCCCTCCACGTTAACGCATACTTCTAAGGAATTTTTGATGTTTGGTGCTTCAGTGTTGAGAGACCCTTATTTTTCTATGCACAAGACCTTCCAGAGTATCAAACTCCCAAAGTCTCGTAAACTCTCCATGTGGCTTTGGTCTTCGGGGCTTTCGGTCTCTCTCTATAATACTACACCCCAAATCCTATATAGTCCCGAAGTCCCAGAGTCCTGGAGTCCCAGTCAACGTCAGGTTGACCATCGCTTAGATCTGAGGGTCAAGGTTTATCCATGTAAACCCACAGATCTATGGCTCTTATTACTTTTCAACTTCGGTGTTCAGGGGTTTCATGGTGTAACTCTCACCTTACTCCCAGAGTAGGTCAAAGATGAATGGACCAAGGAGTATATCCAACGGTCATGAGTGGTCCTAAAGCTCCTCCATATCGACGACCCTTGTCACTTCACGAATTTAGTATTCATGATTTTGGACATGTAATTTTTTTATTTCTCCTGAAGTGGTCAGCGTCAGGCTGACCACAGCCTAGGCCCAACAGATGACACTTGGCAGAAGAAAAGAGTGACACATGGCCCAATCAACTAGTGCCACATGTCTAGTTCCATTTGACACCTGGGGTCTATGAAAACCACAAAATTGAGGTGACACATGTTACACCTACGATGATTTCACATCACCTTAGGTGACATTAATATACTAGTTCACTCTGGCCTTCGTCACTCCGACGATATTCTCTTTCACTCATAGATTAAACCTCTCAGAGTAGGACTATGCCAGAGTACTTGACACCATATTTTCATTAGGCATGATCTGACGATCGAGAGGGATCCTGAAGGATCCATAGATCCATGGTCCACATTGTTTCACAACTCCATCATTCGGGAGTTTAACGGTTGTGAATTTTAACATCATGAAGCTTCAAGCTCCCAGAGCTCCAAAGCCATTAAGAACTAGCTCCTTTCAGACTAGCACAAGGTTCCCAGACCCTGGTCATATGGACCCTCTGATAAATCTCAGAATATAAGCTCTAATATTAGCCAATATTTGGTTAAGGACGTGGGCACGAGCCTATGGTATATTAGGCTACAGGTTTGAAGGAATCACCCTCCTAAATTCACATAACTTTAAGTTCTGGAACGAGGTAGGTTGATATCGTGGAATTAACGAGACTGTGGCAGCCCCTGGAAGTTTTATCCAACTCTGGAACTATGAGGTAACTCCTTGGGGAAAACACCTCGAGGGTTCTTCTGACCAGCTCAGAGGCTAATATTATTTCCTTAAAGCCAATTAAGCACAATAGTTTACAAAAGGATAGTAGACACCATTATCATATATTTCACATAAGGCACAATTTATCACATTTATAGATAATCAAATCATGCAATTCAATTCTAGTATACAGGGAATAAAAATAATTTTGTATTACAGTCAATCACCAACCGACTAATTGTGGGTGTTCTTATTTCCACTCAACCATAGGCTCTGAGGCATTCATTCTTAGCACTCTGGCCACCCCTATTCCAATCCATGATATCACTAGGGAACTTTTCGACATCTCTCTTAGAGGTTCTCTCTCTCTCTGTCACCGCCTCTGCAAGGTTTACCAGATGTTTCCTCAGCATCAAGCTCGCAGTCTCTTGGTTGGGTCGTGTTCTCCTATAAATTCTCCAGTAACCATAACAGCGTAACAAGCTTTCAGTTCGTCTTCTCAGCTAGAGTGTCCCCTGCATTCTCTCCTCTTCTCTATATATATCTATATGCCTTTCACGCACACACCTCCTTAGGGAAGGTTCCCCCTCCTATCATGTTCCTTCTGTCAGAAGGAAACTAGGGTGATCCTGGGTCTGTAGGACCCTTTGGTACTTCAGGATAACATTCTTTAGCTAGACCATGCTTCCATTCATGGGGGCGGTTGATGGTTGAACCAATGGTCCTTTCTTCATTAACTTATTCCTCCTTGGAATTCGGAGGAGGTTTATTATTTCCAACAAAGGGGAATTTGGGGTCATTTGACATAAGGAAACCTCTCCATAGTTTTCCCATTTCTTTCCTCTAGTGATATCATGGCCAGTAATTCAAGGCTTCACCCCCAAAGTTAGTCATTGGAATTTTAAACCATAATACATTTACATTGTTCCCATGTCACAGCATGGTAATCATGATTAATGATTAATTACAAGTTGGGGGAAACAAGGGTGTTATAATCCCCTCCACCTTAAAGGAACATCATCCTCAGTGTTCTTTCTCAGTAACACTTGTCATGCCTTTTCTCATTCAACCGCTTCAGAAATCTTGATCCTCTTTCTTGGTCAGGTCCTTTCCAAACTCTTGGCCTTCATTAATTGAGCACTCAACACACCATAAAAGCCTTATGAAATTTTGTCACATTTTGGGTACCACTTGTTTTCTGCACTATCTGAATCAATTTCACTTTGGAAAATGATTTATCTTTGTGTTGTTTTCATGACTTTTATCATCAAGATAGTTTGTTTGAACTTGTTAACCCCATTTATAAAAGAACTTAACACCCAAATCAAGAATCGACAACTAACACTGCACCTAACGTGCGCAGGTTTGGCATCGGGGAAAATTCAAGCAAGTAAAGGAACCACACATTTATAGCAGTTGTCGAGCAACGATTCCCAATCGGCATCGACAGAAGGTAGGGTTGGTTTGCGTAATTTATTCGCACAAATTTTCAAGATAAATTTGATCCCCTTCAGCATCGAAAAAATGAGGGAAGGATAGACATTGACAAAGGATGTAAAGAAATCATCAATAGCCGATGAACGATGCGCTTTATCGAGGTCGGGGAAATCCAGAAAATTTAAAAACAATTGTTTTTTTCCGCAAAAAGCATATCGTCTATTATCGATCCTCAATGTGTTTTCGGCATTGGGACTTTTTCGAGAGATTCGATCTGAGAGAACTTGGGTAGGTTGATCATCGATCATTGATCCTTGATACTTTTCAGCATCGGCAAGATAGGATTGGGTTTTAGAATGTATAGCTTAAGGAAATCCCCGATTCTGATTAACACGAGAAAATGAAGTCACTGGTCTCAAATGCCACGTGTCTTTATCACGTAAGGGGGTTGTATGGCCTATTTTCGTCCTGAGTCATTTAAGGTTTCCTAGGTCCCAGTCATGCCTCCTAGTCAGCATTTCCACATCAACCCTGTAAGAAAATATCGATCGACGTCGAAACTTTTGCAAGGAGATATCGATGAAAAAAATGAAGCACAATCCTGACCCTCGATCCACCAACAAAACAAGCGAAATGATAGGATGTTTGTGGCATGAGTTACGATCAGATTTGGAAATTTAATAGACCAGTTAATGCTAGATCTCGCATTTGTTGCTACCTCATGCACCGATGAGACAACAACAATTTGACATCACCGATAGACCACATTACCACTTGCGCCCGCGCCATCAACCCATGATGAATTTAAGTTTAAACATATTTGAAGATCTGGTGGAAGATTTAATGAAATTACACTAATAACCCGAATTTAATGGTTGATGCGACAAGGTAATTTCATTCATGTTTAAATCTATAGAACGTTTTTGAATAAATTCATTCCATGCACAAGTTGAATTCCATAGCATCCAAAGGAGCAGATCGAACGTCTCGAGACTGTTTCGACCCTCTGATTATCAAAACTAGGTTTAACAAGCTGCAGAGGTATGTATTCAAATTTTTCAATTTGTGGTCGTAATATATGTATCTGGTTTTCTTGCACAATCTCTAAACTACATTCTAGTTGCATGTAATATGTCACCAAGAAATCCAACCACCTAACGCTCTCTGAGGGAACCCAAACTAAAAGAAGCTGAAACAAGCTAAGTTTCCTCTCCGGGGACTGTGAGGCAGTTGGAGTACACTCCCAGGGCGGAGCTTGTTATTAAAACATCAAAAAATAAATCTTTTGTCCAACCTTCAGCCTTCGGCAATACAGAAGCAAGAACCAGATCCAAATTAATGATCCCACAATGGGGAGATCTCTTCAACAGAATTAGCTGAGAAGAATACCCAGAGTATATCCCACACAACCACCTGGATGTGAGGGCGCTCAATGACCAGGTGTTCTCGTACATCCGACGGTCATATTTACACATGGTGGAAATAAGATCCCCATTTTCCCTTTCATAGAGGATCTTAAATGGCTCATCGACCATACGGACGGGCATAAGTTCTTGATCAATGATGAGAATGGTGAATGTGTCGGATTTTTCCTCCCGAAAGAAGTCCAGAAATACTACAAGCTCAAGGACCCAAAGGAGAAACTCAACATGGATTTCGTGGTGAAGTTCTATGAATTCCATGACACTAGTGGATTGATGGCCTCGTGGTGGAAGTAAGACAATAAGTTCACTCATCGAAGCAATGGCTGGTATGGAACAATTAACCTGAGAGATCCATACATCTATTTGATGGCTCTCATCTGTCGGTTATATGGAGAAAAGGATTGATCCAAGTTTTCAGAAGCATGGATGTTGTTGGCATACACAATGGCGATCTCTGGAAGTATCTTCAACTGGGGAAAGATAATCTCAAAACAATTAATCATCTATGTACAACAAGCTTAGACATCGAAAGAAGGGGAGGCACCCACTTTCTACATGGCATCATACCTGCTCGATGTCATGTGTGCAAGGAACATTTTCACTGGAATGAATTTAAGATGGAATTTTGTTGAGCTCTTGATCCACGTCTACTTCAGCATACTATGGGAGAACATGTACAAGAAATCTTACGCACTCATCTATGATGAATTCATCGCCTGTATTCATTTTATTATTTTCAAGAAGGAATGCCCAAGATTATCTGCGGTCGCCAAGAAAATGGTATAAAAAGTAGGCCATTTGTATTTAGACGAATGATCAACCTACATCAAGGTGTTCGAGGCCACTGGAGCACCACATCTCCTACTAGCTCATGTCCCAGACTAGATCATTGTGGGAGAAATCTTCTATCAGACTATCTTGCAGGGCTACAACGCCACATTGGTCAAGGATAAGAAGTGGGATTTCATACCCTACGATTTTCATATAGTTTTTTATCTGGTAAAAGATATTTCTCTAGCCAAACAAGAATGTTTGAGCCAACTTGAAATCAGGTTCCCAATAGGTTGATTTCGTAAGCATGAACCTAAATGCCTGGTCCTCCAACATGCTTCGCAGGTATCATCTTGTTGGCCATATGCTCATGATAAGTTTGAGGACGAAATTTTCATAGAATGTGCCCAGGACTGGGGTGAGGTGGTGCAAAGGATGGCCAACCCAAACATGACCAAGTTCAAGGCCATGAGGATGGAATAACATGTGGAAACAATAGAGCACTCAAATCAAGAGGCCCCCAAATCCAGGGAATAAATTAGAGCGACAGAGACAACAAAGGCACAGAGAAGGGGATTTCTCTTGCTAGAAGGGGCATAGAGAATAATCAATCAATTTCAAAATGACCCTGATCTGATAGAAATGACGAGGTACCACTGATGACCCAATCAAAAGATGAGTGGAACCAAGTGGCCTAGATCCGATGCATCTTGAAGAAATCACTGGGTCAGAAAACCCTGAAGTGCCACCATCACAGATCAGATCACTAGGGGAAATTTCAACCCAACCCAAGATAGAAAGGAAATCAGGGAGAACAGGTGTACCAAATTCCTTGTTCAATTTGATAACCATCTACGATGATGAGGAGAGTTCAAGGGTTTCCCTAGTCACTCCAGTGCAGATTACAGAAGAGAAATAACCTGAGAGAGCATCCACCTCAGATCCTAATGCTCCAGTTCAAATTCATCCGCAAATCAATCTTGAGGTGGAAAGTGCCTTAGCCACCGATCCACATGACACATCGAGAACCCCAATGGACAGCTAGAAGGATGAGTTAAGAGTGGGTGAACAAGAAAAATAAATTCCACAACAGGAAATCAACATTTCAACAGCCGATCATCAAGTAAGTACTGAACCACCTGATGAGAAACAACCAGAGGTCGGTCCATCGGGACATACAGAAGAGGTGTAGGAACCCACCCTTGAACAGATATACATAGTTGGGATCCAGGGAAACACTCTAACTTGGGGAGAACAAAAAATACCCAAACTTGTTGATGAGGTTGTTGATATATAAGAAATCGCCTACGATCAAAAGAGGAAAGCCATCATGAAGAGAACCACTAAGAAGATTAGGCTTACGGTGGACAGTTCGATCCTCATCACCACAAAGGAGAAATTGATTAGCACAAAGAAAGCCAGTATGTCTGAGCTTATCAGCACAGGGATGGTGATCACAAATGCCACCCTAGATAGAGAAAGGAAACATGAAGAGGAGTTGGTTGTTGCGCTAAAGGAGTTGGAGCATTTGCACCATTTGGTGAAATACTATCAGGAATCCACACAGGCCATGGTGTTTTTTAGAAGTGAGTTCCAAGATTCCTACAACAAATTCACAAATGAACAACACATTTTCACTGCAGGGATAGACGAATTCCAAGAAGACACTCTTATGGCACTAGAGACTTGCAAATATGTGGAAAGATGGTACGAGAAGGCCCACCAAGCAGTGGAAAGAATTGATTACATCAGCACAGTTCAAAAGGGTCGAGACACCAAAGAGCACATCATTCAGGTGCTAAGGGACAACAACATAGATAGGATAAGGAAGGTGGCCGAATATTGGGTTAAAATTGCCTAAGAACCTCATTGGGAGATTCAATAAATATGGGTTGATTTCTAAAGGAGCTAGGTCAAGATCAATCGGGAGATGAAAGACATCGGTTTCCCAGAATTCGCCTCACCCAAGAATTTTTTCGACTTGCATGACATAGTCAAACAACATGCAGAACAAGACTTGGCATGGACTACAGAGATAGAAAAGGTGGTGAACATGGTGCTAGGACAAGTACAACAGTTCATGTAGCACCCAATCAAGGCTCGAACAATATTACAACAGTTAAGTGTCAATATAGTCAAGTATCAGGCATGGGTAGTAGAAGTAAAGAAGATCCTTTTGGCCCCGATGGACAAAAATAGATTCTTGTATCCCAACACATGCGAGGAACTCTTCGTCAAATGGTCGGAGTTTGAGAAGAGTCATCCACTTCAGTGAAACCATTCGATGACTCTTAGAAGACGGAAAGATGGAAGTGCCATGTGGCAATGTTTTTTTTTACTTATCTTTCACTTTCGATAGTTATTTTTAGTTAATGATTTGTTATAAACAAGAGGATAGACCTTTTAGAAAAGGTCAATGGTTTTGGCAAAGACCCTCGTTTTTGTAGTTGTAAAGAAATATTTCTGAACTACCTTAATTGAGAAGTCTTGTTTAGGATAGGAGACAAACTTTTGTTTTTCATCAAAGGCATGTGTGATTGGATTTGAGGAGGAACTACCTCCGACTTTGTTTCATGAATGGATTTTGTAATGAGTAATAGTTTTTGAATCTATTGATAAGTTAGTTGATTCAATACTTTTTTTGTAGTTCTTGTTCTTAATGATGGAAAGAAAATTGTTGTGTTAATGTGTGATTAATGGTTATATCTAAGGAAACTATTTTTCTTTCCATCATTTTATTGACTGTATGTTTTCTTTCGATAATTGTATCTCAATCAATAATTTAAATACCATCAAGTTGAGGTATTAGTACTAGGCTTGTCACAGTTGTAAAAACCAATTGTCTGCATGCTTGAGCACAAGGGTTATCCCAAGATCGACCTTTTTCAATAGTTAAGATTGTCCCCTTTTACCCAGCTAGTTTATACCAGCACCCATATTTTTATCAGACCCATATAATAAGAGAAAATACAAAAAGAGAACATTTAAACTGAAGGAGGAACTTTCATAAGAAGATATCATGTCAATAACTACGTAAATCCCATCAATTATTTGGCCGGATCGACAAATATGGAGAACCATTCCACTATCAAACAATGCAGAGTCTAATTGGGCCTCAGTGCAAGTTTTGGTTCCTATTGTTCATTAAAAGGGATTTAGGACCCCTCAACAACTACCTGCCTTCAAAATTCTTGGACAACAAGCATATTAATCACAATTTTCATGTGAAAACATTTGTTGTTGTGCAAAATTCAAGAGGAAAATTTCATAATATAGCACAATACTTATCTGTGCAGTTCGTGGATTTACATCCACATAGATGTATTGTTCTCTTGGATTACTTTTTTTTTTCCTGAACATGCCCATTATGTGCATGATCCAAATCAATAGTTTACAAGGATGATCAAAGTCTCCTCTTCCTTGCGGTCACTCACACTCCAGGCCCAGGCTCATGCATCCCCTTCTTTGCTATAAAGTTCCTCGGGAGATCCTTCTTGCCTTGCCAATGAATTATCACACAAGAATATTTCTAGAGACTTCATTGAGACTTACATTCAAGGTGTCCCTCAGACCTACTCTGTCGAGGCATCCCTCTGGCTTGTGTTACCACAACACAACATGTTCTATGGCGATCGTGACTTACCACAAGGTTTTCATGTCTCAATAGTTTCCATATGTCACACTTTCTATATTTGACATCCTTCATATGTCCTCCCTGGACAGATCCTTTTCTTCTCACCTATATCACAAGTATACAGAAATTTATGATATATCATCAAATTTTAATTTCATAATTTTATTTCAAATCTGTCACCCACAAATTTTTTCCATTCCACATTTAGTTTTAGATATGTTATGCACATGAAACTGTTTCACAAGCATGGGACATTACCTCCCATAGAATTTTGTCTCAGCAAGTAATTGGTCTTCCTTATGGTCTTACAATACTGCCATATCCAAGACCCTTCACTTCTTGCCACTTCAACATTCTCAACAAAAAAAATTGTTAGTTTTCATGCACTTTATATTTTCAAAACTATGCATACTAACAGTCCAAGTTATTTTCATCTATTCAAGTATACAAAGAAAAAGGAAGTATCATTATTTATGTATTCCTCCCTTCAACATACTAAATTTTCCAAATGCAATTCAAATATCAAATGTCTTTAATCAATGTGCCAATATTCATGGCCACATTCAAACCTAATGAACCCTTTCATTGTTTTCAAGTTTGCCACACTTTATGACAAGCACTTTTCCATGGTGTGTTGGATTTTAACCAACCTCTTCACCATAGGTCTTGTTGGCACATGGGCATACCCAGGGTTCAACGCTCAAGAGAGCACCAACAAATCCCTAACTACCGACCCTTTCGGCAACACCTACGAAGAAGATGAAGTCTCACCCGAGGTAGAGGCAGGGATGGTTGCAAGACTTAGGTGTCTACAACCTTAGCTGAAACACAGATCTATGATTATCTTTCCTACAATGCACTTAGCATCAATTATTCCTTAACATACATTCATTAATATACTTCGCAGAAGTCACAGAGAATCGCAATGAATACTTATACTAAGAATGATTCAGTACTTATTCACAGTAATATAGGTTATATTTAACAGATCAAGCACTAAGCATCTCATATATCAGATCTAATGTTCATTCATTCATCAACAACACAGAGCATGACTAGATCTACTTAGCCACATCAATAACTTAGCCAAGAAAGAGATACATGCATAAGAGCGAAGCACAAAACACTATACACACAGTTACCAGGGTTCATCCCCACCCTAGGACTATGTCCACAAAGTCATCTTTATCTTATCTTGGTCAAGTAGTTACAACAGAGAGATTTAATGACCCTTACTTTGCACAGGATAGAAGATCTGCGCATCTCACTAGATCCTTCTTCCTTTCTCTTCAGCATCAGAATATAACAACCTACACTTAGCTCTCTGATCTCATGCACAGAGCACTCTAAGATACATCCGATCACACAGATCCCATTACTAACACTAAGCTTTCATTCATACATCAAACAGATGTACTACATTACTATCTCTCTTATCTTACAATCTATATTGCCTATTTATAGATTACAAAATGGACCTAAACGTGGGTAAACCCACGGGCCGACATCCCTTTCCCGTTACATCAACCCAAAACCCTTAAATGGATCCCAAATTAGGTCTTGCTTCCTTATTTTCTTCTTCGCGTTGCGCTCCTTCCTTGGCAAGCTATCGCAGTCCCAAAAGTGGTCAAGTAAGACCAAGTAATCTTCAAAACTTGGTCAAAGTCCAACAAGTCCCCAACACTCACCTGTGACTCGTCCTGAGTCACTCAGGTCTGACCAATTCCACTTTGAACGCATTGAGCTTGGATCGAGCGGCTTCAACCTACTACAGTGCGACAACCTATTTTTCAGTAAATTCCTGGAGTACTGTGTCATTGAAAGGTCCTTCCAGGCATTGTTCTGCAGTGATGAAACCCTGTTCGAGTTGAGCTCCTTGGCTTTCAAGTTTGGTGAACAGTTGGCATGCCTTCTTTTGGAGTAGTTGCATTCATTGAGAGACATCCATTACTTTACTTTACATCATGTGTACTTGTTGTTGGGTTGTGCGTTTCTCTGTGAACCTCTTCATTCTTTCGATTGGGGTCACAGACTTCAGCTATGCTTGTTGCATGTCTGCATGCTGCTTTGCTTCATGAAGCTGCACCTCCAATGTCTGCAATTCTAGATTCTCTACAAGGGTTTCATAGGTCTGGGTTCTTCTGGTGCTTAGTTTCCTACATTCCGAAGCCAAAGTTTTTAATCGGTCAAATGCGCTTCGAGCAATGGCTTCTCTTAGATCTCTTATCTCTTGGGGTGTCTCAGGAACGGTGCGGAGCTCCAGATCTGTGATGTGTTGTTGAAGTTGTTGGATTAATTCTTTCAGTTGGGTCACCTGTTGTGGAAGACGATATTCCATCTTCACTTCTACGATTGTCACAGAGTGCAGTGCCTTGTGAATTGTTTCTTGTGTTTTAAGTTGCTCTGCTAGAAACGGGTCCTTGCTCTGCTATAACTGTGTTTTTTCCTCCTCCCATTTCTCTTGTAAGTCAAGTTTCTTCTATTTTTCCTTTCTCCGTCACTCTTCATGTGCGCTTTGTGCTTGTGCCAAATCCTGGGTGGCTTTCGCTATATCTTCTTGAGCTCATCAAAGGCGAGATTTGACTTTCTCAGTAATCTGGCATAACTATGTGGGCTCATCGCATGTTCCCGATATTTCCATTGTTAACAGTGTCATAGAAGATACTTGGATGGACTAAAGTGCCTACTGTGCTTCTTTGAATTCGCCCGTGATCCGGTGGAATAATTCATCCTACTTTGCTTCTTGATTTTCCATGAGCTCTAATGAGACATCATTCAGTGTGGAAATTAAGAAGTCAAAATCATCCAGGGTAAGCATAGTCTTAAGCATGGTTCGGGTGGCCTTAGTTTTATTTCTGGATGAGGGCCTCAATGGGGTAATATTCCTTTTCTTGGAGAGATCTGCCTCATCCCTAGGCGGGGTAACCTTGCCTTTGCTCTGTTCAACTTCTGTGCCCCCTAGTTCTTCATTGTCACCTCCCTTCGCAGGTGAGAGAGAAGAAGTCTTCATGGATGTGTTTTGGATATCTTGAACTTCCACATCCTTCTTAGTCTTGTGTGGTTTTGGTGTATCTGGCATAGCTTCTGGGCTATCTACGTCGTACATCTCTACAGGGTATACTGCAACAAGGAGGGCTACCAACCATTCCTTGGTAATCTCCTCCAGGTCATCTTCTGTCAGCTTGTAATATGACTGGAGTTCTTGTTTGTTCTCGTCTGCGCATGTTGTGATGTAGGTGAAGTGACGATCTATGTTGAATTTCATCAAAGGTCAAAACCTATGAAGAGTGTTGGGTGTAATGTGCAGTGTAGACTAAATGGAATTCCTCAATTGAATGTAGTACTCATGGAAGATGGAATTAGACTGCCACTATTTGTTCATGTCATTGGAGTACCACAGTGTACAGAACTTCACGACCAGGGGTTCAAAGGGTTCAATCTCCGAAAACGTGGCTCCCTCGGGTAGTTCCCATGCGATGAAGGCGATGAGTATGAGAAACCAACTAAAGTAGAACTCATACCCTTGGTCCTATGCTTGTCTATAGTCAAGCTCTAGATGATTTATGAGGTATTTCACCGAGTTCATTTGTAGACCCTTCACGCACTTCCCTACGAGGTCAACTACAAATTCGGTCACATGTGTAGGTCTATTTTTTCAGACTAACTTGCCTGCAATCATCTGGCAACCAAAGTGTATTGTTGCATTCTCAATGGAGGCTACCTTGTAACCTTGCGTGCCTTTCTCCAGATCACCCTATGTGTCTTTTATTTGTTGAGCGAGAGCATGATCTGCGATCTTTCCAATATAAAAGTCGTGCGGGTCAGGGCCCTACATGCTTAGCCCAGTGATCCAATTGATCAAAATCGGATCCACGATGATGCACCGATACAACCATAGGTATCCTCCATGGTAGCAAGACAGCAACAGTCGAACACATGCATTTACTTCCTGATGCCTCCCGAAATGTGGAATCTTCATTATGTTGAGGAGAGTTGACTACGCAAGGTTATGGGTCCATTGTTGTGGTACAATCTTGGGGTTCTTTCCTTTTGTAATAGTCAAATACTTGTGTGGGGATAGCATACTATATACCTTGTGATATCCAAGGTTAAAATCACTAAATTTCAGTGAGGTGAGCTTCTCCTGGTTAGCATGAGTTGCATGCACCCCTTTCAGGAGGTATGAAGTGACTACAACATAGTTGAAGTCTCTGGGTACTGAGTCTCTATTCACTGGTTCGCTTAGTGGTGGGATATATTTATTCAAGATTCTTGGGATCATCTTCATAGTGGAAAAGTCATTTCCGAGCTTATATTGTCTTTCCGAAGGTGGTCGAGATGGTCCTGCTCGAGCAATGGAAGGGGAAGATGGCAGTATGCCCGAGGATGATGCATGTACACATGTAGACATTCCACATTCTGACATGACTCTCTCATCCATTAAATCAATTAGAACTTCTTCAATAATTTTCTCAGCAACACTGAGCTCATTCGACATACAAACTTGGGTTAGTTGGCTCGATTGTAAGAGGAATTTAGAGACGATAGTGAATAGTAAGGAAATGATCTCAGGGCAAGTAAATCTCAAGGTTCGCACTCAGATTCTCAGTTAGAAAAAAGTATTCTCAGTGCGTGGCGCGTCAGGTTAAGTAGGCAATCTTAACAAGGGTCTTCTTGCAACAGACATGGAGCCTTCATTATCTCCATTCTATCCATTCTGGTACTATCCAATGGTCTAGTGGTAACCCATAACTATTTTTCGATTCATTCAAAATGGCAGTCGCACAGATATATCAGTTCCAACGACTATATTTCTTCGTCATGGAGAAGTAGTCTATGTCATTGTTCAGATATCTTGGCGAAGCTCCCATTCTACAATTCTTCTTGCTGCAAAGTGTCCTCAAGAACCTCTTGTAATGTTACAATATTATCCCTTTTCTTTCTTAACTTCCTAGCCTTCTTCCCAGTGAGTTTCGTCTTAGTAAGGCTTTTACCATTCTGATGTTTATCTTCTGTGGTCTTAGTTACTTCGGGTTGTGGAAAATCTTTCTTAGGGTTCCTTGATAATACTTCTTCTATATCAAAACTAGGTAACTCAATCTTCTACGGATCCTCAGGTTTTCTCCTAGCTTCGACATCGGAGGTACTAATATTAAATATCTGTGATCTTCTCTTCTGTTCTTCAATCAAGTGTGTGATCCTTCTGGTCATAAAGTCTTTTAACTCTTGCTTCTTTTGTTCCAACACTTTCTCTTCTTCTCTTCATCTGGCATGTTCTCTGTCAATCCAGGGTTTTCCTATTATCATGGTAAACGGGGCGTTGTCTTAAAAAAATTTGATGATCTCAAAGTCTTCCTCTTTCGAAGTTCCATTGACAGTCATAGGTATCCGAGCGAGCCTTCCACATAGGTTTACTAGCTTTCCTTTGAAGAAAATTGTTCCTCCTAGGGAAGGGATCATGGAAAGCTTTCCTATAGCTTCCCAAGTTCTTTTTGGCATAATTTTCATTGCTCTTCTTCATCAAGAGTATAGTCAATGTCAAAGTCCCCTATTCTTGCTTCGATTTGCTCCTTTTCTTTGAATATATCTGATAGCCTAACATGTCGATGGTCATTCAAGGTATATCTCATCTGTAGCAATATCTTTTCTGATTCCTTCTAGGTTTCTGCTATAATCTTGGTCTCTTGATATCCCTCAGGGTTTTCTTGTTCCATATCCAACTTCTCAATCCTAGAAATCATTCTAGGGCAATCCAATACTTCATGGTCCATAGCCTTACAATAGAGGAAACTAGGTATTCTCCCAGGGCATTCTTTAGCAAGATGTCCCGATCTTCTGCAACTATAACAGAGGGTTAATCCTCTCGTCCATTTATATTTTCCCCAACTCCTTTTGTACTGCACACCAGGATCATGGTGGGTAACCTGCAAAAAACTTTTTCTAGGAACCTGCATCCACTTGTTAGTCCAAACATTCTTTCGATGCATATGTATAACATATCTATCACTATACTTATCAGATCTATTCATATCAAACTTTCTTTCATCTATTAATGCCCTAGTTTTGAAGCTAGGATAGAATCTATCAAACATACCTAGATCCATGCTTTAGAAACAAAAAATTTCACTTATCTTACTTCTATAGAGAACAAAGCTTCCAGATCTAAAACTTTTAACTATTCTTACCTTTATCGAGGCATAGATCTTACAAATCTTGCCTTTTCTTCCTAGATCTGACTTCTTTTCTTCAGATATGACCTCTCATTCATTATTGAAACATGATTGTACTTCCTACTATAGGTTGGTCATGATCCCAAAGTAGTACATATGAAACTATGATTTTCTCTTGAATGCACCCAAGTATTCTTCCTTCATCAGTAACCAGGGTGCCAACACTCATGGCCACCCAAATTTGTTTTTCCTTAACACCTATACAATGTAAGTAAAATATTGGAAGGTCCTCCTTCCTTAATGTAAAATCCATTGTCTGCCCTTTATGCAAACATGCATTTCCTCAAAGCAATTCCATGCAATGTGCTAACTATGAGCACCTTTATTCTTAATATCCCTAGATTGTTCATTGTACCCATGGTACTCTTTGCTCATTCATTTCTTGCAAGGATTATAACTCATCATTGACTGGCATAGATTTCCTCTCTCTATTGTTCAGATTCTTCTTTCCTTAATCTTACCTCGCGTGGGTAGCAATAGCATACAACAACCACTCACAATTATTTGCATATATTTAAGATAATGAAATATTTTCAGAAGGGATTCTTACCAAATTCCTTCATGCCTTATTCCACATAGGTATGGACATTTTTATACCTTCCCTGGCTACTAGTACCCTTCTCTGATATTACCTCATCAAAGGTGCTTTATGGGGACTTTTAAAGTCCCTTCAACAATATTTTAACAACAACCTTCTCATAGTCATATTTTGCTTGAGGTTGTCTACCATTGGAAACTATCTTTCTCAATAGCTACTATTCCTTTCTACACATGTCATACATTGTAAATATATTATTTTTTATGTAAAATACAAATGCATGTATCATAGCATTCAAATCAATAAAACATTTCTCAGATATGTCCTAGCATATCTTTATGCAATTTCATTATCTTTAATGTTTCCATGAGTGAAACACAAACAATTCTCAATCGTTTCTAGATTCATACAATCCTCATCACTATGATGTCAAAACACTTACTTTTATTAGTAAATCAATCTCTCATACCAGAGAAATAAAATATCCAAGTCTGTCCAGCTCATGCAAATTGACCTACAATTTTTTGCAAGATAAGAAGGAAGAGATAAGAGGGAATGCCACTAGATTAGTGAGGGTTTGAATCTTAATTAGTTATATGGTGCTTTATATTCATTAGGGTACTTTTCTTAGGGTTCACAACAAATATAGGATAACAATAAATTCACAAAGGAAACCAAGCCAAACCTAGGGATAATTTACTAATCTCCTTTGGCAAGCTAATTAACACAAATGGTGGAAATGAAATAGAGGGGAAATGGACATACCTCACTTTCAATAAAGATACTTTAGGTACTAAACCTACTTGTAATGAAGATGATAGTTGTAAAAATCCTCCAAGAGAGTGTTCTACCTCTCGAATGACATTTTGAGTGAAACTACAAATGCAACTCAATATCACAACAAAATAGACTTGTACCTGATCTCCAATACAATGTAATATATAACACTAGAACTACCATACCAAATAATGTAGCAATGTAGTACTCAATGGTTACACAAATTAACCTCATAATGGTGATACTTACATTAATCTATCTATGATGGAACCTCCCTTTAGATATTAGGGTTACATCATCAAGGGAACTAAGACAATGAAGATGCCCTAGGACCAAATGACAAGCCTTTAAGGTTGGAGCCAAGATAACATCAATATATCCTTGTAGAGGTTTTGGAGATAATAGGTACATGAAACCCAAGAGCATGGAAGCGGGGTTAAAAATATAGATCAAGATTTGACGTAAATCCAACAATGAGCCATTAATTTGAGTCATGGTATTTTCCAAGGAATCCTTGGTTCACTTGGCACCAGAAGGTCAAGAAGGGTTAAGGAATATTTGACCAAGTATACCCCTAATTTAGCCACCCAAAATGAAGCATCCAAAGAAACTATGGGCCTTTTAAGGGTATAAAAGACAAGAACTGGTCCCACAGAGTAAGTGAGTGCGCCAAAGGGTATTACATATCCAATCCGGTGACCAAAGATGAAAAGAGGAAGGAGAAAGGAAATAAGGGATTCTACCTAAGCACTATAGATCCCTAATAGGTTGCACATATAAGGTAAGGGGACTTGAGGAATGTGATCCAACAATAAGAATAGTATATAAGTCTCAATGTCATCAATTGGTAGGTCATGCATGGATACAACACAGAATTAGGCCAAACCCCAACACCTCTATTGGTTAGGTGTATGTGAGTACTAAAGTGCATAATGTATTAACCATGGAGGATTTTATTAGAAATAATTTCACCATGGAGGTTACTCACTACTTCCTCCCAACATGGAACCCTTTGTTGTTCCTAACCAAGTTTGTATTACAATTATCCCCTCTATAACCAAGTAAACATACAACCACCTACCTCATGCATAACACGTGATGAATGCATTCCCTACATGCAACAACTAGAAGAAAGAATCACCCCCCTCCTATGACAGGGGAGTGGCTTTGCACCTTATATTATTTATAGACTTGAGAGAATATCTTAAGAGACCTTTCCCTCCTCAACCACTTTATAAAGCTTAAATTATAGCCTTACCTCAAAGTCCCCCTCCTATGGATATTTACATACTTCCACCCAAATAGTGTGAGGGACATGAAATTCCCTCTCCCTATCGGTCAAGCCATCTTTCGCTCCCTCTCCTGAGAGAAGTACTTATGCAATGAATCCTAAAGACCTAGATAATGACCCTTTCCCTAGTTCACACTAGTGGTGTAAGTATCATAATTGCAACACCCACAACACAAATGAATGTCAAGCCTTTCAAAGGAAGCAATATTCTTATTTCAATCAAGGCTCACGATATTCCCCGATCCAATTTTCTACCTAACAATGATGCATTACCAATAAAAAAGGTACTACATCTCAACCTGAAGGGGTCAAGGAACTCTTCCCTCATCCCACTCGTTCTACACAGCCCTAGAATTTTAGTCCAACTGAGTTATTTTCCAAGGCCTCAATACCTTTACTTATCACGGATTAACCAAGCCCATTCATTTAAATATGCTTATTTATTCATTCTCCATTTTCAAGATGTACTTGTTCCCACAAGTGCTCTTCTAAAGTTTACAACTCTGCTAAACAATTCAGATTTATTAGGGTGAGAAAAGTGGTCCTCCTTTTCTCCTTCTTTGTGTATGCAATCTATGTATTGTGATCTTCCTGCTCTTTTCCTTGAGCATCCTTGGTTAGGCTCACTGTAACCCTTAAGATACATCAACATTCTTTAATAGAAAACTTTTTGTTCATAATGAATCATGAATCTGTGAATTCTACACATTACCATTCAGTTATCAGAATGGTCAACATTCATTTGTTAGTCTTCCATTCATGCATGATGTTTTAAAATGTAATCCAGGATTCTTATATATATAT
>JZKD02S0873748.1:48295-76453 GCA_000966675.3 Picea glauca | reverse complement strand
TCTATCACTATACTTATCAGATCTATTCATATCAAACTTTCTTTCATCTATTAATGCCCTAGTTTTGAAGCTAGGACAGAATCTATCAAACATACCTAGATCCATGCTTTAGAAAAAAAAAAATTCACTTATCTTACTTCTGCAGAGCACAAAGCTTCCAGATCTAAAACTTTTAACTATTCTTACCTTTATCGAGGCATAGATCTTACAAATCTTACCTTTTTCTTTGCAGATCTGACTTCTTTTCTTCAGATATGACCTCTCGTTCATTATTGCAGCATGATTTTACTTCCTACTATAGGCTGATCATGATCCCAAATTAGTACATATGAAACTATGAGTTTCTCTTGAATGAACCCAAGTATTCTTCCTTCATCAATAACCAAGATGCCAACACTCGTGGCCACCCAAATTTGTTTTTCTTTAACACCTATACAATGTAAGTAAAATATTGGAAGGTCCTCCTTCCTTAATGGAAAATCCATTGTCTTCCCTTTATGCAAACATGCATTTCCTCAAAGCAATTCCATGCAATGTGCTAACTATGAGCACCTTTATTCCTAATATCCCTAGATTGGTCATTTTACCCATGGTACTCTTTGCTCACTCATTTCTTGCAAGGATTATAACTCATCCTTGACTGGCATAGAGTTCCTCTCTCTATTGTTTAGATTCTTCTTTCCTAAATCATACCTCGCTTGGGTAGCAATAGCATACAACAACCACTCACAATTATTTGCATATATTTAAGATAATGAAATATTTTCATAAGGGATTTTTACCAAATTCCTTCATGCCTTATTCCATGTAGGTATAGACATTTTTATACCTTCCCTGGCTGCTAGCACCCTTCTCTGATATTACCTCATCAAAGGTGATTTATGGGGACTTTTAAAGTCCCTTCAACAATATTTTAACAACAACCTTCTCATAGTCATCTTTTGCTTGAGGTTGTCTATCATTGGAAACTATCTTTATCAATAGCTCCAATTCCTTTCTACACATGTAATACATCGTAAATATATTAGTTTTTATGTAAAATACAAATGCATGTATCATAGCATTCAAATCAATAAAACATTTCTCAGATATTTCCTAGCATATCTTTATGCACTTCATTTCATTATCTTTAATGTTTCCATGAGTGAAACACAAACAATTCTCAATCATTTCTAGATTCATACAATCATCATCACTATGATGTCAAAACACTTAATTTTATTAGTAAATCAATCTCTCATACCATAGAAATACAATATCCAAGTTCATCCAGCTCATGCAAATTGACCTGCAATTTTTTGCAAGATAAGAAGGAAAAGATAAGAGGGAATGCCACTAGATTAGTGAGGGTTTGAATCTTAATTAGTTATATGGTGCTTTATATTCATTAGGGTACTTTTCTTAGGGTTCACAACAAATATAGGATAACAACAAATTCACAAAGGAAACCAAGCCAAACCTAGGGCTAATTTACTAATCTCCTTTGGCAAGCTAATTAACACAAATGTTGGAAATGAAATAGAGGGGAAATGGACATACCTCACTTTCAATAAAGCTCCTTTAGGTACTAAACCTACTTGGAATGAAGATGATAGTTTTGAAAATCCTCCAAGAGAGTGTTCTACCTCTCGAATGACCTTTCGAGTGAAACTACAAATGAAACTCAATATCGCAACAAAATAAACTTGTACCTGATCTCCAATACAATGTAATATATAACACTAGAACTACCATACAAAATAATGTAGCAATGAAGTACTCAATGGTTACACAAATTACCCTCATAATGGTGATACTTCCATTAATCTATCTATGATGGAACCTCCCTTTAGATATTAGGGTTGAAACATCCAAGGTGTTGGAGGGAACTAAGATAATGAAGATGCCCTAGGACCAAATGACAATCCTTTAAGGTTGGATCCAAGCTAACATAAAGATATCCTTGTAGAGGTTTTGGAGATGATATGTGCATGAAACCCAAGACTATGGAAGAGGGGTTAGGAAGCTAGATCAAGATTTGACATAAATCCAACCAATGAACCATTAATTTAAGTCATGGTATTTTCCAAGGAATCCTTGGTTCACTTGGCACTAGAAGGTCATGAAGGGTTAAGGAATATTTGACCAAGTATACCCCAATTTAGCCACCCAAAATGAAGCATCCAAAGAAACTATGGGCCTTTTAAGGGTATAAAATCCAAGAACCGATCCCACAGAGTAAGTGAGTGCCCCAAAGGGTATAACATATCCAATCTGGTGACCAAAGATGAAAAGAGGAAGGAGGAAGGCAATAAGGGATTCTACCTAAGCACTATAGATCCCTAATAGGTTGCACACATAAGGTAATGGGACTTGAGGAATGTGATCCAACAATAAGAATAGTATATAAGTCTCAATGTCATCACTAGGTAGGTCATGCATGGATACGACACAGAATTAGGCCAAACCCCAACACCTCTATTGGTTAGGTGTATGTGAGTACTAAAGTGTAAAATGTATTAACCATGGAGGATTTTATTAGAAACAATTTCACCATGGAGGTTACTCACCACTTCCTCCCAACATGGAACCCTTTGTTGTTCCTAACCAAGTTTGTATTACAATCATCCCCTATGTAACCAAGTAAACATACAACCACCTACCTCATGTATAACACGTGACGAACGCATTCCCTACATGCAACAACTTGAAGAAAGAATCATCCCCCTCCTATGTCAGGGGAGTGGCTTTGCACCTTATATTATTTATAGACTTGAGAGAATCTCTTAAGAGACCTTTCCCTCCTCAACCACTTTATAAATCTTAAATTATAGCCTTACCTCAAAGTCCCCCTCCTCTGGATATTTACATATGTCCACCCAAACAGTGTGAGGGACATGAAATTCCCTCTCCCTACTAGTCAAGCCAGCTTTAACTCCCTCTTCTGAGAGAAGTACTTATGCAACGAATCCTAAAGATCTAAATAATGACCCTTGCCCTAGTTCACACAAGTGGTGTAAGTATCATAATTGCAACACCCACAACACAAATGAATGTCAAGCCTTTCAAAGGAAGAAATATTCTTATTCCAATCAAGGCTCACGATATTCCCCGATCCAATTTTCTACCTAACAATGATGCATTACCAATAAAAAAGGTACTACATCTCAACTTGAAGGGGTCAAGGACCTCTTCCCTCATCCCACTCCTTCTACACAGCCCTAGAATTTTAGTCCAACTGAGTTATTTTCCAAGGCCTCAATACCTTTACTTATCACGGATTAACCAAGCCCATTCATTTAAATATGCTTATTTGTTCATTCTACATTTTCAAGATGTACTTGTTCCCACAAGTGATCTTCTAAAGTTTACAACTCTACTAAACAATTCAGATTTATTAGGGTGAGAAAAGTGGTCCTCCTTTTCTCCTTCTTTGTGTATGAAATCTATGTATTGTGATGTTCCTGCTCTTTTCCTTGAGCATCCTTGGTTAGGCTCACCATAACCCTTAGGATACATCATCATTCTTTAATAGAAAAATTGTTGTTCATAATGATTCATGAACCTGTGAATTCTACACATTACCATTCAGTTATCAGAATGGTCAACATTCATTTGTTAGTCTTCCATTCATGCATGATGTTTTAAAATGTAATCCATGATTCTTATATATATATATATATATAGGCTTACAACTCACTACTCAATTCTCAGCATTCATTAAGGTTGTGACTTTGTTATCTCGACAGAGTCTTCACACAGTTCCTCCACAAGGAACTCCTTCAGCATGCAACTTCGTTATTGCATATCCTTCACTATATGTGATGGCCTCAACCTTGAGTTAGCTTCAGTTGTTTACCAAATATTCCATAAGGAATATAAACATGCATCTTTGTTATGCCTCCTGACTATTTATCCACACATATTCCTTGTTTTGTAATAATACATCCATGATGCACTTAACCACATGCATAATCATAAATCATTTAACTCATGATTGTTCACAATTGTTCTCATGCAATCCTCAAAGGCATAATCATGTTGCCTTTTATCATGACAACAAAGCATAATTTCTCATTTACTCTTTCATTTGTTTATACTATCCCTTCCTGAGGAAATGAAACACGTTCCCCCCAAGCTATCATTCAAAATCAAACTTCCATGACTATTCAAAATAGATTCGGCCATGCATCCATGGTATTCATTCAATTTTGGAAAGTGCAATTATTACCTTACATTTCACTCATTTAGGAAGTTTCATCGCGCCTTTAGTATACATATTCTCATACATCATATATATGCATCACTTGCACATTTAATATTCTTCATATCTACTTGGTATTAATATCATTCTTCAAATCAAGAAACCTCGCATTGCATCAAATTCATGCACTCAAGCATATACAAACATAGATAAACATTCATCATGTCATCTCATTGCGTGTACCCCTTTCCATGTCCTTCATGGACATATCAAACTTCTAGATCCTTCTCCCAAGGATATTATTACCATTCTCATGACAATTTCCATAGAGATACTCAACATTGAGCTTCCCTCTTGGTTGGGAACTTGCAATCATTCACTTGACATCCACCTGGCAGTTTAACAAACATAGTCATAACTATGTTTCCCTTTCTACACGATAACAACTAGCAAGAAAACAGTCTTGCCTCAACTTCCATGAAAACATATCCCACTCATAAATAGAGTCCGAGCAATTATAACCATGCCCAAGATAAAAAAACAACCAATCTAGCTTCCAACTGGTCTTGAGTAGCAGACCTTCTGATCAAGGAAATCATTTTCTAGATTCCCCTCACTAGGGTCCAACTATATCTATATGGCTACTATCCACCACTAGATGTCAATATGACCCATTGGGCATCTAGAAGTGCCCCAACACTTCCTTTCATTAATCATTTTACCTCATTTATAATAAATTTTTAATGTCTAATAACATTTGGACTATTTCCTTAAATCCCAAATACAATTTCGAAGTATGTTACTTACTAAGTATTTTAATACAGAACTCCAAAGTATCTTAAGACCATAATCTGTCTTAACCATTACACCTATAACACTTTCTTTTGTTCAGAAAAATCCAGGGGCATAGGTCACTCTCCTCCTCCCACATGAATTATGGAAGATTATTTCCCTATCCACCAAGAAAGGGAGGTTGTTGTGACTTCTCACTCAATCACTCCATATTTATACAACTATGTTTATCATCTTGATTATAAAAAACCCTACCCATCAATTCATGTACCCAGAAACAAAATGTGTTTCTCGGTTCCCTTTGAAACCCAAGAGTTGCACATGATTTCCCTTTTCAAAGAATGGTCATAAGACCCATTCCTCTTGCATAGACACATCCTTAAGTTAATACGGATACACACTCCCCTAGCATAACTATGAGCCTTTGAAATGGCTCTTGTCACTTCACTTCTACCTTCATGAAGGTTGTTCTCAATCTATAGGGTTCCTTTTTAATTCCTTATTGGGTTATTCCAGCAACAATTTTCATTCATTATAGGTCAAGTAAATTGATCTTACCACTTCCATCAATCCTATGATCATGAGGGATCATACACATATACAAGGTTTAATCCTTCATTAAATCAACAATTATTACCGCTACGGATCCTTTCAATCCATTCACGTACAAGTCTTGCTACTAGTGCCTATCAGCCTAATCCCAATCATGTGGATTGGCTATCATTTCCCAAAATAAATGGTGGCCTTCTTTGGCCACAACTTAGCATGATTCAATCTCATTGGGTAAAATCCCAACTAAATTTTAATCTACATCCTTCAATGAACTTATGTAGATAACTTCCATACAACAGTGATACTCTCAGTGGGCTCATGTTAGCCTTTGTAAACTAGTCTTTCAACTATTCTCCAGCCCATCCATACCTGTGTCTGAATAATTATATACTAGAAAGGGTAGGTTAGTATGCCCTTTCCCCTAAATTGTTTCTAATAATATTTTTATGTGACTAGTGCATGAGTCGAGGCAGACCAAGTGTTGTTTCCATGCTCTGATACCAATTTGTAACACACCCGTCCCCTAAATACTCTTTTAAGGGGTGGGGAATCATAATTTTGTTTTCCCTTAATTAATAAAACCCTCCTTTCGAGGTCTCTATCACGTTCTTCTCATCCTGAGCTCTCCAAGCACTATCTCCATGCTCAAAAACAAGCTTTAGACTAGAAGATATGTCCTTCCCAAGTTCTTCGAGTGTTTATTGCTCAAGGGCCAGGTGGATTCCACGTGGGTCCATCTCATACATATCATCCTGAGTTATCTGAGATCATGGAGCTTCCAGCACTCCTAAATCTATGGAAAAAATCAAACCAACCATAATCCGACAGCTGATCTCCCTCCACGTTAACATATACACCTAAGGAATATTCAGCGTTCGGTGCTTCAACACTAAGCACCCCTTATCTGTCTATCCATGAGACCTTCTGGAGTCTCAAACTCCCGAAGTCTCATAAACTTGCCACGTGGCTCCGGCCTTAGGGACTTTTTGTCTCTCTCTATAATACTACACCCCAAATCCTCTGGAGTCCCAGTCAGTGTCAGGTTGACCATAGCCTAGATATGAAATTCAGGGTTTATCCATGTAGACACACAAATCTACGGCTCCTATCACTTCACAAATTCGACGTTCGGGGGTTTCATGGTGTGACCCTCACCTTACTCCTAGAGTAGGTCAAATCTTAATTGATCGAGGAGTAGATTCAATGGTCACGAGTGGTCCCAAAGTTCCTCAAGATCAATGGCCCTCGTCGCTTCACGACTTTGGTATTCAGGAGTTTGGCCATGTAATTTTCAAATTTCTCCTGAAACATATGACACTTGGAAGAAGAAAAGGGAGACACATGGCCCGATCAACTAGTGCCACATGTGCAGTTCCATTTGACACCTGGGGTCTGTGAAAACCACAAATCAAGGTGACACGTGTTACACCTCTAATGAGTCCACGTCACATATTTTAGTCAAAGAAAATTTTTATTCCCTATGATAGGGATAACTAAGGAGATCATGTCTCGAGGCTCACAAGTCCTAGACATGGAGTGGTGAGAGACGAATGACTTGAGAATGGACCCGGAGGGCCCATATTTTACCCAGTGCAGCCCAATTATCAACAGCAATGGTATCCATCCCACCGGCCTGGTCCTAAAGTAGCAGTAAGTCTTGCTCCATGAGGTAATGAGTTTGGGTATCATGGTATGTGCCACTCTGGTTATTGAATCACTTGAATATGTTTCACTGAATTCTCCTTTATTTCATAATGTTTGCTTGGAAATTATGCTCTTTAAATTGTTCATACCTGGGAGGGTGACATGATTCCCTAGTAAGTTGGTCTCCCTTTAGAATGGGTTGCCATTGGGTGGGTCTATGAAATTTCATCGTCGAATCCCTCCATACTTACCACTTTCCATATTTAATCCTCTCATTTTCCCCCACCTTGGTTCGGGCATTGGATTTGCCACACTAGGAAGGGTTGTACCTTGCCTTGTGGGAAGAAGGGGATAAAGGCCCAAAGGGTAAAGGTAGATGGAAAGAGTTAAAAGACAAAATGAAACCTTTGAGATTCTTCACTTAGGGATTCCCAAGAAAACAATAAAAATCTTCTCAGTAAGAAAAGGGGACCCATAAGATAAATCAAAACTCAAGGTACTAGTTGGTGGATGGGAGGTCTCATCATGAGCCGACCTATTAGGACCATAGGCATGTAGCGGTATGACACTACCATATATCTAGTCACCAAACCAGGGTAGTGGATCTTGGTGGAATAGCCAAGAGAAAGGGGGTCTCATCACGAACCATCTTTCTCATCTTCATGAAATGCATGTGGGTAACATTGTCACCTCTTGTCAACAAGCCATGACAGTGTCCCCCAGCTCTTCCCTTTAAGCATGAAATAAAAAGACCAAAATCAACAAAACTAGGAATGAAAGGAAATGAATGGGCTAGGAAACAATGGCATCCATGATAATGAGCAACTCTCCCTCTATAAAGGCACCCACGGGTAAGATCTACATTTCCCTATTATCACTACACCTTGTGCCCAAACACTTCCCCAACGCCACTTCACACACACTTGCATGACCTAGATTGGTTCTCACCTGGGAAACACCCCAAACTTAAGGAGGATTCTCCCAATAAGACATCCTCATTCCTTCTCCAATCCTGACTTGTTAAACTGCATAACGTCTTTGAGCATTTCTCTAGGTAAAAGTGGGTTTGATGCACATGTTTGGGTAATTTGATTATTATATGTGATTGACATTGTTATGATCCCTGTGAATTATGAACCCCTGGAGGGCATACTTGTTCTTGTTGCATGACTTTTCCCATTGGAAAGGTACATATGGGGGAATGATTAGCTCGGACCTCCATGGGGCTGAAATCCCACATATGGGTGTTGTGACCCCAACTAGGTACAGAGAGATACCAGAGACTTGCACCAGGAAGAAAGAAGGGAGTTGCACCAGGGACACCCCGACAGACCTAGACCCAGGGGGATCTTGTCTTTCCACTAGGACATTGAACTTTGGGAGCGCATGAGGTCACCTTTGTGACCCTAGACATCATCCACAGTTAGGGTTTGCATTTTTTAGGGAAATTTTGTGCTAGTTGGCACGTGTGGCAACATTCAGGGCATTTGGAGGCCAAACGTTCTGCATGTGATTCCTAACGTTCCACCCTAGGGGCCTAACATCACCCTATAAGGGCATGATGTCACCCTTGGATATGATATTATGGTTTAATTAACTTCATTTATGTATAAATTGGATTTTGATGTAATTTGGCCATGTCGGCCTTTTTATGACCTAATTTTAATTAAAGGTCATTGAAACTATATAAATAGAGAGAAAATACTCTCATTTTTTCCATCATGAGTCATCACACAAGTAGTGTGGTCTGAAATGTGTGCCCTTTTGGGGAGTTATTGGTTGAAAGTCTAGCCGCACTTTCTCTTGGAGGCTAAATTTTACAAGTTGGATCATTTCTTGGTGAAGTTACTTGGCATTCTAGGGTTTATGGATTGATTATTCTTGGTGATGTAATTAAATCTGAAATTCTTCATTCATTTTGAATGGTTTATGGTAAATTTACTTATTCATGTTAAAGATTATGAAATTGCTTGCTTGAAAAACCCTAGGAGTAAAGGACTTAATTTGCTACTTCTTCACTCTTCATTTGCTAGACCTTGCTAAGAAGATTTTGACATAGGTAAACTTTTAGATCCCTAAATAATATCACTTTATAATTCATTTTCTAGTCAATCGTTGCTTCAAGTATCTTTCAATAGTCTAAGAAAGGGATATTTTCCAAGAGCCTAAAATTGCTTACACTCGAGCAATTTTATCCTTAGGGTTTCGATTTTTGAGGCCTTGAAGAGCCAACACCTCCTCCATCGATATCTTATCCTTAGGTAAATATAATCATTCTGTCATTTCTTCCAAGAGGAAAACATCATCTATAGACTCTATTCCCCTATAAGGGCACTAGTCTACTCACTTTAGTGATTGATTGATAAAAAAAAGTATCAAACTATCTTCCTTGAAACATTACTAACTTCTAGTAAACTAAACTAGACTAATTCATTGACTAACTTCTTGTTGTTGCAAAATATTGCTACAACCATCTAACAACAACAAATTTATCTCAAAAGTGACATTAAAAGCTAATTAGACATTGCCAATTTTGCTTCTGACAAGTAGTTATCATTTTGTCAATTTAAAGTTATATTTAATTATCTTTTTCAAGCAAATTCAAGGCATAATTATTATGGTTGTTACAAAATACTTATTGCTATTGTAAATAATTACTTTGTCGCAATTTTATATCAACTTACTTATTTTTTAAAGGTTCATGGTCTTATGAAGCACTAACATCATTTGGTACTTGGAAGTTGCCATTTTTTTCTATTTGTTGTCTTGTTCTAGGAAGGTACACCTTATTTACCTTTTTGCTTCATCTCTATAGACACAAAGAACCTTTAACTTGAGTGACCTGTGAGAGGGGGGACTTTCTTGTACCTTTTAGCTTAGCCTTCTCAAACCCTTAGGTCACTGGGGACGTCTCCCCTGGGGTACTATGACATACTCCTAAATAGAAAGGGATTTTCTATTAAGGTGGCAGTGATAGGTCACTCCCTGTTACGCCAATCTTCCATCGACCTGCCTTGGTCTTTGGGCAAGTACAGATTGTGCGATAACATTTTAGCATTGTTTTCGGGTAACATCGAGTCAATTTTCCTTGTACAACACTTTTTTGGTAAGCCTTTATCCAAATCCTTCACTTCACAAAGCTTACCTGGCGACTCCACTGAGGGTGATTCCCTCTTTTCCCTTTGATGATCCCTAGAAGGATTATCTGATGACTCCATTAATGACAAAGCCAGCCATGGCCTCTCAATGGGACCCAAGAAATTAAAACCCTTAGATATGAATAAAATTATGGGTTACCCTTGACAAATTCCTCTAAGGTATGAAAATTGGCTCCCTAGATTCATTGGTAATGATGGGGTTATAGCTGAAGATCATATGGATAATTTTTGGGCTTTCTTTCAACACCACCCTATCAGTGATGATGCTGAATATTCAGCAATGAAAATTTTATTTGCCACTCTTCATGGAAATAATAGGAAATGGTAAGATAGTATCCCTGATGCCAGCATTGAATCTATGGACCAATTAGAATAAACCTTTCTCAAAAAATATAATCTTAAAATAGAAGATATCAGCATGCTAATAAACAAACTTAATAACATAAAGAAGAATGAGAATGAAACTGTTAGGTAATTTCATGATAGATTTAGGGGGCTAGTACAATATATCTCAACAAGCTATCACCTGTCAAACAAATTTCTTCTCTTTCTTTACACCAAATCCTTTATAGGACAAATAGGTTTCCTTATCAGAGATAAATCTCATAGAACAATTCAAGAAATTTATGACATGGCTATTGAAATCGAAACCAACATCTCCTCATCCAAGGAATAAAAATCCTTTGTTACATAAATCGAGGTTGATGGACCCAAAGATACCCCAGATATTCCCAAGAGAGTGACCTCCCTTGAGACCTTTTTTAAAAAAAAACCTAAAGGTTTGGAGAAAGACATCGATCAACAAGAGGTGAGGAGAGGGATCTTGATGAAGGTTATCAATCCCATGAGAAAGAACAAGAATTTACTCATGCTTCTACTAAGTATAATGAAGACCTGGTTGAAGAGTGAGAGCCTGAAGATGTAGGGGAAAATCATGAGGACGAGGCACTAATGCTTTCTCCTCCATTTGATGAAGTTATCCAAGACTTTGATTCTCCTACACAAGAAGAAGTGAGTATTGTAAGTTGTTTCCCTTTCCAAGATTTTGATGATTCCATATTTTATGATTTGGAAACCAAAGAAGTGTTAGAGGAGCCCTTGGATGCTTTAAGCCCTTCGTGTTATGATAAAGATAATTACATGGTTAATAATATTTATGAATTCATACATGTCGGGAAATGTAAATGGGATGTGATTAGGTATGATGGAGATCCCATTTACGACATTGAGGGTCATTTCCAAATGTTTCATTTACAACTATCATATGAGGTTACTAATGATTCTAACATATGGAAACTAGGAGATGATATAGTTACAGACACTTTCAAAACACCCAAGGATGACCTAGTTCTATGTTTTCCTGATGATTTTCGGTCATACCTTAAGGATTTTGATCAGTATTCCTTTGAGCATTTGAATTTATTCTATGAATAAAATTATCGACCACTATTGTGCTCAGATCTTGATAAGAGTAAGGATGTTTCTTGTTTAAAACAAGATGCTTGTGACAAGAGTTTCCAGCCTCCTTTGATTACTTTACCTCGCTATGTCACCAAGGGTATAGTTGGGAAACATGTCCCTTGTCTTGAGTTTTCTCCGGGGCAAAGAATTCTTTTAGAGTTCAAGGGTAGGTTGAATACCTTAAGAAGAATTTTATTATCTCAGTCTTTCATCCTTCCATTAGGAAATTGTCGGTCATCCTCTAGGTTCTTACTAGTCCCTTTCCATACCTCAGGATGTGAATACATACAAGGTAGACAACCTTTATATTCTTTGGGTCATTCTTTTGAGCCTTTGATTTTTTGTGATCCCTTTCTGAGATGGATTGAGCACTTTCCTAGAAGTGTGACTTGGCACAATTTTGTCTCTCCCTACCACCTCCATGAGCTAGACTTTACAATTTCCGATGATGTAATACATGTTCTAACTCGTGTTATTTTTGTTCTTAACTTATGATTGTTTTGGTTTATGATGAAGAACAAAGGCAGGTCTTATGAGATATTTCTAGGATGGTTTCACTGGTTATTTAACTACACCTAGAATTCAACCAATAGGTAAGTAGAGGTAGGTAGTCATGTGCATCCATTGTATATACCATTGCATTTCATGTTAGCATAATTGTAATTTCGTTTTTCATATTGTATTTCTCCATTATGCATGCTTACTTTATATCACATATGAACAAGGGGTGATATCAACACCCTAAGGATTACTCATGCATTTTATTGAGATCTAGCAAGCACGGGTCATACCAGATATGTTGAGGTTCTCATGCACTCTACGGTGAGTACATGTCCCCAAATTGGATCCATATGTTATCCCCTATCCTAGGGATAACTAAGGATATCATGTCTCGAGGCCCATGAGTCCTAGACATGGAGTGTCGAGAGCCGGATGACATGAACATGGCCTAGGAGGGGCCATATTTTACCTAGTACAACCCAATTATCAGCACCAGTGGTATCCATCACACCAGTTTCGTCCTAAAGTAGTAGTAAGTCTTGCTCCATGAGGTAATGAGTCTGGGTATCATGGTATGTGTCACTCTTATTATTGAAGCACTTGAATATGTTGCATGGAATTCTCATTCATTTCATAATGTTTTCTAGGAAATTATGCTCTTTAACTTGTTCATAACTAGGAGGGTGACATGATGCCCTAGTCAATTGGTCTCCCTTTAGGATGGTTTTCCACTGGGTCGGTCTATGAAATTTCTTCGTCCATTCCCTCCATACTTACCACTTTTCATCTTTAATCCTTTCATTTTCCTCCACCTTGGTTCGGCCATTGGGTTTTCCACACTAGGAAGGGTTGTACCTTGCCTTGTGGGAAGAAGGGGATAAAGGCACAGAGGGTAAAGGTAGATGGAAAGAGTCAAAATACAAAATGAAACCTTTGATATGATTCTCCCAGGTATTCCCAAGAAAGAAAAAAAATATTCTCAGTAATAAAAGGAAACCCATAAGATAAATCAAAACTCAAGGTACTAGTTGGTGGATGGGAGGTCTCATCATGAGTTGGCATGTTAGTACCATGGGCATGTAGCGGTATGAAACTACCATCTATCTAGTCACCAAACCAGGGTAGTGTCTCTTGGTGGCATAGCCAAGATAAAGGGGGTATCATCACGAGCCAACCTTCTCATCTCTGTGAAATGTTTGTGGGTAATGCTATCACCTTTGCTCACCAAGCCAAGAAAGTGTCCCCCAGAAATTCCCTTGAAGCATGAAAGAAAAATACCAAAAGAAATAAAACTAAGAATAAAAGGCATTGAATGGGATAGGAAACAATGTCATCCATGATAAGGTGCATCTCTTCCTCTACAAAGGCACCCACAGGTAAGATATAAATTTCCATGTTATCACTTCACCCTATACCCAAACACTTCCCCCACACCACTTTACACACACTCACATGACCTACATTGGTTCTAACCTGGGAAACACCCCAAACTTAAGGAGGATTATCCCAATAAGACATCCTCAGACCTTCTCCAAACCTGACTTATTAAAGTGCATAACGTCTCTGAGCATTTGTCTGGGTAAAAGGGGGTTTGATGCACATGTTTGGGTAATTTGATTATTAGATGTGATTGGAATTGCCATGATCCTCATGGCTTATGAACCCCTAGAGGGCATACTTGTTGTTTTTGCAGGACTTTTCCCAGTGGACAGGTACATATGGGGGAATGATTAGCTCGGACCTATATGGGGTTGAAAGCCCACAGATGGACATTGTGACCCAAACCAAGGGTAGAGATATACCTGATACTTGCACTAGGAATAAAGAAGGGTGTTGCACCATGGACACCCCGACAAACCTAAATCCAGCGGGATCTTGTCTTTCCACCTAGATGTTGACCTTTGGGAGCCCATGATATCACCTTTGTGAAACTAGACGTCATCCACAGTCAAGATTTGAATTTGTTAGGGCAGTTGTGTGCTATTTGGAATGTCTAGCAACATTCAAAGCCTTTGAAGGCCAAACATTCTGCAAGTGAGACCTAATGTTCCACCCTAGGGGCCTAACGTCACCCTCAGAGATGATTTTAGGGTTTGATTAACTTCATTTATGTAAAAAATGGATTTTTGATGTAATTTGGGCATGTGAGCCTTTTTATGACCTAATTTTAATTAAAGGTCATTGAAACTATATAAATAGAGTGAAAATACTCTCGATTTTTTCATCATCACTCATCACACAAGTTGTGTGGTCTGAAATGTGTGCCCTTTTTGGGGATTATTGGCTGACATTCTAGGAACACTTTCTCTTGGAGGCTAAATTTTGCAACTTGGATCATTTCTTGGTGAAGTTACTTGGCATTCTAGGGTTTTATGGCTTGATTATTCTTGGTGAAGTAAGTAAATCTACAATTCTTCATTTGTTTTGAATGGTTTATGGTAAATTTTCTCATTCATGTTAAGATTATGAAATTTCTTGCCTGACAAACCCTAGGAGTAAAGGACTTAATTTGCTACTTCTTTACTCTTAATTTGCTAAAATTTGCTAAGAATATTTTGACCTAGGTAAACTTATAGAGCCCTAAATACTAGTACTTTAGAAGTCATTATCTATTCAATCGTTGCTTCAAGTATCTTTCAATAGTCTAAAGAGGGAGATTTTGCTAGAGCCTAAAATTTCTTTCACTCTAGCAAGTTTATCCTTAGGGTTTCGATGTTTGAGGCCTTGAAGAGCCAAGACCTCCTCCATCCATATATTATCCTTAGGTAAATATAATCATTGTGTCATTTCTTCCAAGATAAAATTGTCATCTATAGACTCCATTACCCTATAAAGGCACTAGTATACTCACTAAAGTGATTGATTGATCAAAACAACTCTCAAACTATCTTCCTTGAAACATTCACTAACTTCTACTAACATTAAACTATACCAATTCATTGACTAACTTGTTGTTGCAAAATATTTCTACAGCCATCTAACAACATCAAATTTATCTCAAAAGTGACATTAAAATCTTATTAGATATTGCCAATTTTGTTTCTGACAAGTAGTTATCATTTTGCCAATTTAAAGTTATATTTCCTTATCTTTTTCAAGCAAATTCAAGGAATAATTATTGTGGTTGTTATAAAATACTTATTGTTGTTGTAAATAATTACATTACTGCAAATTTATATCAGCTTACTTATTTTTTAAAGGTTCATGGTCTTATGAAGCACTAACATCATTTGGTACTTGGAAGTTGCCATTTTTTCTATTTGTTGTCTTGTTTTGGGAAGGTACACCTTATTTACCTTTTTGCTTCATCTCTATAGACACAAAGAACCTTTAACTTGAGTGACCTGTGAGAGGGGGGGATTTCTTGTACTTTTTACCTTATCCTTCCCAAACCCTGAGGTAATTGGGGATGTCTCCCCTTGGGTACTGTGGCATACTGCTAAATAAAAAGAGGTTTCCTATTAAGGTGACAGTGATATGTCACTCCCTATTATGCCAATCTTTTCCTCGAACGACACTTTTTTGGTAAGCCTTTATCCAAAGCCTTTACTTCACAAAGCTTACCCGGCGACTCCACTGAGGGTGATTCCCTCTTTTCCCTTTGATGATCTGTAGAAGGATTATCTAGAAACTCCACTAATGAAAAATCCAACCATAGCCTCTCAATGGGACCCGAGAAATTTTAAACCTTTAGATATGAAAAACTATTCCAGGTTACCCTTGAGAAATGCCTTCGAGGTATGAAAATTGGCTCCCTAGATTCACTAGTAATGATGGGGTTATAGCCGAAGATCATATGGATATTTTTTTGGCTTTCTTTCAACTCCACCCTATCAGTGATGATGTTGAATATTTGGTGATGAAACTTTTCTCTGCCATTCTTCATGGCAATGCTAGGAAATGATATGACAGTCTCCCTGATACCAACATTACATCTATGGACCAATTATAACAAACCTTTCTCAAAAGATGGAATATTAAAATAGAATATATCAACATGCTAATAAACAAACTTAATAACATAAAGAATAATGAGAATGAAATTGTTCGGGAATTTCAATATAGATTTAGGGGGCTAGTGAAATAGATATCAACAAGCTATCACCCGTCACACAACTTTATTCTCTTTATTTACACCAAAGCCTTTACAGGACAAATAGGTTTCCCCATCAGAGATAAAGCTCCTAGAAAAATCCAAGAAGTTTATGAGATGGCTACTAGAATCGAAACCAACATATCCTCAACCAAGGAAGAACAATCATTTGTTCCAAAAATCGAGGTTAATGGACCCAAAGATACCCCAGATATTCCCAATGGAGTGACCTCCCTTGAGAGCTCTGTTAAAAAAAACCTAAAAGGTTTGGAGCAAGACATCAATCAACAAGAGGCTAAGTTGAGGATATTGATGAAGGTTATCAATCCCATGGGAAAGAAAAGGAATTTACTCATTCTTCTACTAAGGATAATGAAGACATGATTGAAGAGTGAGAGCCTGAAGATGTAGGGGAAAATCATGAGGACGAGGCACTAATGCTTGATCCTCCATTTGATGAAGCTATCCAACAATTTGAAGATATTGCACAGGAAGAAGTAAGTACGGTAAGTTGTTTCCCTTTCCAAGATTTTGATGATGTCATACTTTGTGATTTGGAAAGAAAAGAAGTGTTAGAGGAGCCCTTGGATGCTTTAAGGCCTTTGTGTTATGATAAAGATAATGACACTACCATCTATCTAGTCACCAAACCAAGGTAGTGGCTATTGGTTGCATAGCCAAGAGAAATGGGGTCTCATCACGAGCCAACCTTCTCATCTCCGTGAAATTCTTGTGCGTAACGCTATCACCTCTGGTCACCAAGCCAGGAAAGTGTCCCCCAAAACTTCCCTTGAAGAATGAAAGAAAAATACCAAAACCAATAAAACTAAGAATAAAAGGCATTGAATGGTATAGGAAACAATGGCATCCATGATAAGGTGCAACTCTCCCTCTATAGAGGCACCCACAGGTAAGATATACATTTCCCCGTTATCACTTCACCCTATGCCCAAACACTTCCCCCACACCACTTCACACACACTTACATGACCTACATTGGTTCTCACCTGGGAAACACCCCAAACTTAAGGAGGATTAGCCCAATAAGACATCCTCAGACCTTCTCCAAACCTAACTTGTTAAATTGCATAACGTCTTTGAGCATTTGTCTAGGTAAAAGGGGGTTTGATGCACATGTTTGGGTAATTTGATTATTATATTTGATTGACATTGCTATGATCCTCGTGGATTATGAACCCCTGGAGGGCATACTTGTTTTTGTTGCCAAACGTTTCCTAGTGGACAGGTACATATTGGGGAATGATTAGCTCGGACCTATATGGGGTTGAAATCCCACAGATGGACGTTGTGACCCAAACCAGGGGCAAAGACATACCAGAGACTTGCACCAGGAATAAAGAAGGGAATTGCACTAGGGACACCCTGACATACATAGACCTAGGGGGATATTTTCTTTCCACCCAGTTGTTGACCTTTGGGAGCCCATGACATCACCTTTGTCACCCTAGACGTCATCCACAGTCAGGGTTTTAATTTTTTAGGACAATTGAGTGCTAGTTGGCATGTCTGGCAGCATTCAGATCCTTTGGAGGCCAAATATTTTGCATGTGAGGCCTAATGTTCCACCCTAGGGGCCTAGAGTCACACTTGGAGATGATTTTACGGTTTAGTTAACTTCATTTATGTAAAAAATGGATTTTTGATGTAATTTGGCCATGTCGGCCTTTTTATGACCTAATTTTAATTAAAGGTCATTGAAACTATATAAATAGAGAGAAAATACTCTCATTTTCTTCATCATCACTCATCATACAAGTTGTGTGGTCTGAAATTTGTGCCTTTTTTGGGGGTTATTGGCTGACATTCTAGGCATACTTTCTCTTGGAGGCTAAATTTTGCAACTTGAATCATTTCTTGGAGAAGTTACTTGGCATTCTAGGGTTTTATGGCTTGATTATTCTTGGTGAAGTAAGTAAATCTGCAATTCTTCATTTGTTTTGAATGGTTTATCATAAATTTGTTCATTCATGTTAAATATTATGAAATTTCTTGCTTGACAAACCCCAGGAATAAAGGACTTATTTTCTAATTATTTACTCTTCATTTGCTAGACCTTGATAAGAAGATTTTGACCTAGGTAAACTTCTAGAGCCCTAAATATTAGCACTTTAGAACTCATTATCTATTCAATCGTTGCTTCAAGTATCTTTCAATAGTCTAAGGAGGGATATTTTGCTAGAGCCTAAAATTTCTTTCATTCTAGCAAGTTTATCCTTAGGGTTTCGATGTTTGAGGCCTTGAAGAGCCAACACCTCCTCCATCCATCTCTTATCCTTAGGTAAATATAATCATTGTCTCATTTATTCCAAGATAAAATCATCATATATAGACTCCATTACCCTATAAAGGCACTAGTATACTCACTAAAGTCATTGATTGATCCAAACAACTCTCAAACTATCTTCCTTGAAACATTCACTAACTTATACTAACCTTAAACTATAATAATTCATTGAATAACTTGTTGTTGTTGCAAAATATTGCTATAGCCATCTAACAACATCAAATTTATGTCAAAAGTGACATTAAAAGATGATTAGATATTGCCAATTTTGTTTTTGACAAGTAGTTATCATTTTTCCAATTTAAAGTTATATTTCCTTGTCCTTTTCAAGCAAATTCAACGAATAATTATTGTGGTTGTTACAAAATACTTATTGTTGTTGTAAATAATTATTTTACTGCAATTTTATATCAACTTAATTATTTTTTAAAGGTTCATGGTCTTATGAAGAACTAACATCATTTGGTACTTGGAAGTTACCATTTTTTCTATTTGTTGTCCTGTTCTAGGCAGGTACACCTTATTTACCTTTTTGCTTCATCTCTATAGACACAAAGAACCTTTAACTTGAGTGACCTGTGAGAGGGGGGGACTTTCTTGTACCTTTTATATTAGCCTTCCCAAACCCTCAGGTCACTGGGGATGTCTCTCCTCGGGTACTCTGACATAATCCTAAATAGAAAGAGGTTTCCTTCTAAGGTGACAGTGATACGTCACTCCCTGTTACACCAATAGTTTCCTTGAACAATACTTTTTTGGTAAGCCTTTATCCAAAGCCTTTAATTCACAAAGCTTACCTGGTGACTCCACTGAGGGTGATTCCCTCTTTTCCCTTTGATGATCCCTAGCAGGATTATATGGTGACTCCACTAATGAAAAATCCAACCATGGCCTCTCAATGGGACCCAAAAAATTTTAAACCCTTAGATATGAATAAAATTTTGGGTTACCCTCGACAAATGCCTCCGAGGTATGAAAATTGGCTCCATATATTCACTAGTAATGATGGGGTTATATTTGAAGATCATATGGATAATTTTTGGCTTTCTTTCAACTCCACCCTATCAGTGATGATGTTGAATATTTGGCGATGAAACTTTTCTCTGCCACTCTTCATGCCAATTCTAGGAAATGGTATGACATTCTCCCCGATACCAGCATTACATCTATGGACCAATTAGAAGAAACCTTTCTCAAAAGATGGAATATTAAAATAGAATATATCAACATGATAATAAACAAACTTAATAACATAAAGAAGAATGAGAATGAAATTGTTAGGGAATTTCAAGATAGAATTAGGTGGCTAGCGCAATAGATCCCAACAAGATATCACCCGTCACATAACTTTATTCTCTTTATTTTCACCAAAGCCTTTACAAGACAAATAGGTTTCCCTATCAGAGATAAAGCTCCTAGA
The DNA here is from genome assembly GCA_000966675.3 of Picea glauca. NCBI lineage: Eukaryota > Viridiplantae > Streptophyta > Pinopsida > Pinales > Pinaceae > Picea > Picea glauca. The sequence continues at coordinate 56,344 of JZKD02S0873748.1, read as the reverse complement.
ACAATCCAAGAAGTTTATGAGATGGCTACTGGAATCGAAACCAACATCTCCTCAACCAAGGAAGAACAATCCTTTGTTCCAAAAATCGAGGTTAATGGACCCGAAGATACCCCAGATATTCCCAATGGAGTGACCTCCATTGAGAGATTTGTTAAAAAAAAACCTGAAAGGTTTGGATCAAGACATCGATCAACAAGAGGCCGAGGAGAGGGATATTGATGAAGGTAATCAATCCCATGGGAAAGAAAATGAATTTACTCATGCTTCTACTAAGGATAATGAAGACATGATTGAAGAGTGAGAGCCTGAATATGTAGGGGAAAATCATGAGTATGAGGCACTAATGCTTGCTCCTCCATTTGATGAAGTTATCCAACGCTTTAACTCTACTGCACGGGAAGAAGTAAGTATGGTAAGTAATTTCCCTTTCCAAGATTTTGATGATGCCATATTTTGTGATTTGGAAAGGAAAGAAGTGTTAGAGGAGCCCTTGGATGTTTTAATCCCTTTGTGTTATGATAAATATAATGACACTACCATCTATCTAGTCACCAAACCAGGGTAGTGGCTCTTGGTGGCATAGCCAAGAGAAAGGGGGTCTCATCATGAACCAGCCTTCTCATATCTGTGAAATGCTTGTGGGTAACGCTATCACCTCTGGTCACCAAGCCAAGAAAGTGTTCCCTGGAACTTCCCTTGAAGCATGAAAGAAAAATACCAAAAGCAATAAAACTAAGAATAAAAGGCATTGAATGGGATATGAAATAGTGGCATCAATGATAAGGTGCAACTCTCCCTCTACAAAGGCACCCACATGTAAGATATACATTTCCCCTTTATCACTTCACCCTATTCCCAAACACTTCCCCCATGCCACTTCACACACACTTACATGACCTACATTGGTTCTCACCTGGGAAACACCCCAAACTTAAGGAGGATTAGCCCAATAATACATCCTCAGACCTTCTCCAAACCTGACTTGTTAAACTTCATAACGTCTTTGAGCATTTGTCTAGGTAAAAGGGGGTTTGATGCACATGTTTGGGTAATTTGATTATTAGATGTGATTGTCTTTGCTATTATCATCGTGGCTTATAAACCCCTAGAGGGCATAATTGTTGTTGTTGTAGGACTTTTCCCAGTGGACCGGTACATATGGGGGAATGATTAGCTCGGACCTATATGGGGTTGAAAGCCCATAGATGGACATTGGGACCAAAACTAGGGGCAGATACATACGAGAGACTTTCACCAAGAATAAAGAAGGCGTTGCACCAAGGACATCCTGGTATACCTAGACCCAGGGGGATCTTGTCTTTCCACCTATAGGTTGACCTTTGGGAGCCCATGACATCACCTTTATGACCCTAGACATCATCCACAATCAAGGTTTGAATTTTTTAGGGTAGTTATGTGCTAGTTGGCATGTCTGACAGCATTAAGAACCTTTGGAGGCCAAACATTTTGCATGTGAGGCCTAATGTTCCACCCTAGGGGCCTAACGTCACCCTTGGAGATGATTTTAGGCTTTAATTAACTTCATTTATGTAAAAAATGGATTTTTGATGTCATTTGGCCATGTCGGCCTTTTTATGACCTAATTTTAATTAAAGGTCATTAAAACTATATAAATAGAGTGAAAATACTCTCATTTTTTTCATCATCACTCGTCACACATGTTGTGTGGTCTGAAATTTGCACCCTTTTTGGGGGTTATTGGCTGAAATTCTAGGCACACTTTCTCTTGGAGGCTAAATTTTGCAACTTGTATCATTTCTTGGTGAAGTTACTTGGCATTCTAGGGTTTTATGGCTTGATTATTCTTGGTGAGGTAAGTAAATCTACAATTCTTCATTTGTTTTGATTGGTTTATGGTAAATTTTATCATTCATGTTAAAGATTATGAAATTGCTTGCTTGACAAACCCTAGGAGTAAAGGACTTAATTTGCTAATTCTTTACTATTCATTTTCTAGACCTTGCTAAGAAGATTTTGACCTAGGTAAAATTCTAGAGCCCTAAATACTAGCACTTTAGAAGTCATTATCTATTCAATCGTTGCTTCAAGTATCTTTCAATAGTCTAAGGAAGGATATTTTTCTAGAGTCTAAAATTGATTTCACTCTAGCAATTTTATCCTTAGGGTTTCGATGTTTGAGGCCTTGAAGAGCCAACACCTCCTCCATCCATCTTTTATCCTTAGGTAAATATAATCATTGTGTCATTTCTTCCAAGATAAAATCATCATCTATAGACTCCATTACCCTATAAAGGCACTAGTATACTCACTAAAGTGATTGATTGATCAAAATAACTCTCAAACTATCTTCCTTGAAACATTCACTAACTTCTACTAACCTTAAACTATACTAATTCATTGAATAACTTGTTGTTGTTGCAAAATATTGCTACAGCCATCTAACAACATCAAATTTATCTCAAAATTGACATTAAAATATGATTAGATATTGCCAATTTTGTTTCTGACAAGTAGCTATCATTTTTCCAATTTAAAGTTATATTTTCTTGTCTTTTTTAAGAAAATTCAAGGAATAATTATTGTGGTTGTTACAAAATACTTATTGTTGTTGTAAATAATTACTATACTACAATTTTATATCATCTTACTTATTTTTTAAAGGTTCATGGTCTTATGAAGCACTAACATCATTTGGTACTTGCAAGTTTCCATTTTTTCTATTTGTTGTCTTGTTCTAGGCAAGTACACCTTATTTACCTTTTTGCTTCATCTCTATAGACACAAAGAACCTTTAACTTGAGTGACCTTTGAGAGGGGGGGGATTTCTTATACCTTTTACCTTATCCTTCCCAAACCCTCAGGTCACCAAGGACGTCTCCCCTAGGGTACTGTGACATACTCCTAAATATAAAGAGGTTTCCTATTAAGGTGACAGTGATACGTCACTCCCTGTTACGCCAATATTTTCCTTAAATGACACTTTTTCGGTAAGCCTTTATCCAAATCCTTTACTTCACAAAGATTACCCAACGACTCTAGTAAGGGTGATTCCCTCTTTCCCTTTGATGATCCCTAGAAGGATTATCTGGCGACTCCACTAATGAAAAATCCAACCATGGCCTCTCAATGGGACCCAAGAAATTTTAAACCATTAGATATGAATAACATTTCGGGTTACCCTCAACAAATGCCTCTGAGGTATGAAAATTGGCTCCCTAGATTCACTGGTAATGATGGGGTCATAACCGAAGATCATATGGATACTTTTTTGGCTTTCTTTCAACTCCACCCTATTAGTGATGATGTTGAATATTTGGAAATGAAACTTTTCTCTGCCACTCTTCATGGAAATGCTAGGAAATGGTATGATAGTCTCCCTGATACCAACATTACATCTATGGACCAATTAGAAGAAACCTTTCTCAAAATATGGAATATTAAAATAGAAGATATCAACATGTTAATAAACAAACTTAATAACATAAAGAAGAATGAGAACGAAATTGTTAGGGAATTTCATGATATATTTAGGGGGCTATTTCAATAAATCCCAGCAAGATAACACCCGTCACACAACTTTCTTCTGTTTATTTACACCAAAGCCTTTACAGGAAAAATAGGTTTCCCTATCAGAGATAAATCTCCTATAATAATCCAAGAAGTTAATGAGACGGCTACTGGAATCGAAACCAACATCTCCTCAACCAAGGAAGAACAATCCTTTGTTCCAAAAATAGAGGTTAATGGACCCAAAGATACCCCAGATATTCCCAATGGAGTGACCTCCCTTGAGAGATTTGTTAAAAAAAACATGAAAGGTTTGGAGAAAGACATTGATCAACAAGAGGCCAAGGAGAGGGATATTGATGAAGGTTATCAATCCCATGGGAAAGAAAATAAATTTACTCATGCTTCTACTAAGGATAATGAAGACGTGATTGAAGAGTAAGAGCTTGAAGATGTAGGGTAAAAKCATGAGGACGAAGCACTAATGCTTGCTYCTCCATTTGATGAAGTTATCCAACGCTTTGACACTACTACATTGGAAGAAGTAAGTACGGTAAGTTGTTTCCCTTTCCAAGATTTTGATGATGCCRTATTTTTTGATTTGGAAAGCAAAGAAGTGTTAGMGGATCCCTTGGATGCTTTAAGCCCTTCATGTTATGATAAAGATAATGACAGTACCATCTTTCTTGTCACCAAACCAAGGTAGTGGCTCTTGGTGGCATAGCCAAGAGAAAGGGGTTCTCATCACGAGCCAACCTTATCATCTCCATAAAATTATTGTGGGTAACTCTATCACCTCTAGTCACCAAGCCAGGAAAGTGTCCCCCGGAACTTCCCTTGAAGCATGAAATAAAAATACCAAAAGAAATAAAACTAAGAATAAAATGCATTGGATGGGATATGAAACAATGGAATCCATGATAAGGTGCAACTCTCCCTCTACAAAGTCACCCATAGGTAAGATATACATTTCCACATTATCACTTCACCCTATGCCCAAACACTTCCCCCACGCCACTTCACACACACGTACATGACCTACATTGGTTATAACCTGGGAAACACCCCAAACTTAAGGAGGATTAGCCCAATAAGACATCCTCATACCTTCTCCAAACCTGACTTGTTAAACTGCATAACGTCTTTGAGAATTTGTCTGGGTAAAAGGGTGTTTGATGCACATGTTTGGGTAATTTGATTATTATATGTGATTGGCATTGCTATGATCCTTGTGGCTTATGAACCCCTAGAGGGAATACTTGTTTTTGTTGCAGGAATTTTCCCAGTGGACAGGTACATATGGGGGAATGATTATCTCAGACCTATATGGGGTTGAAATCCCACAGATGGACGTTGTGACCCAAACCAAGGGCAGAGACATACCAGACACTTGCACCAAGAATAAAGAAGGGTGTTTCATCAGGGACACCCCAGTAGACCTAGACCTAGTGGAATCTTGTCTTTCCACCTAGATGTTGACCTTTGGGAGCCCATGACATCACCTTTGTGACCCTAGATGTCATTCACAGTGCAGGTTTCAATTTTTTAGGGCATTTGGGTTCTAGTTGGCATGTTTGGAAGCATTCAGAGCCTTTGGAGGCCAAACATTCTACATGTGAGGCCTAATGTTTCACCCTAGGGGCCTAATGTCACCCTTGGAGATGATTTTAGGGTTTAATTAACTTCATTTATGTAAAAAATGAATTTTTGATGTAATTTGGCCATGTCGGCCTTTTTATGACCTAATTTTAATTAGAGGTCGTTGAAACTATATAAATAGAGAGAAAATACTCTCATTTTTTCCATCATCACTCATCACACAAGTTGTGTCGTCTGCAATTTGTGCCCTTTTTGGGTGTTATTGGCTGACATTCTAGGCACACTTTCTCTTGGAGGCTAAATTTTGCAACTTGGATCATTTCTTGGTGAAGTTACTTGGCATTCTAGGGTTTTATGGCTTGATTATTCTTGGTGAATTAAGTAAATCTACAATTAATCATTTGTTTTGAATGGTTTATGGCAAATTTTCTCATTCATGTTAAAGATTATGAAATTGCTTGCTTGACAAACCCTAGGAGTAAAGGACTTAATTTGATACTTCTTTACTCTTCATTTGCTAGACCTTGCTAAGAATATTTTGACCTAGGTAAACTTCTAGAGACCTAAATACTAGAACTTTAGAAGTCATTATCTATTCAATAGTTGCTTCAAGTATCTTTCAATAGTTTAGGGAGGAAGATTTTGCTAGAGCCTAAAATTGGTTTCACTCTAGCAATTTTATCTTTAGGGTTTTGATGTTTGAGGCCTTGAAGTGCAAACACCTCCTCCATCCATCTCTCATCCTTAGGTAAATATAATCATTGTGTCATTTCTTCCAAGATAAAATCGTCATCTATAGACTCCATTGCCCTATAAAGGCACTAGTATACTCACTATAGTGATTGATTGATCAAAACAACTCTCAAACTATCTTCCTTGAAACATTCACTAACTTCTACTAACCTTAAACTATACTAATTCATTGACTAACGTGTTGTTGTTGAAAAAGATTGCTACAACCATCTAACAACATCAAAATCATCTCAAAGGTGACATTAAACGTTGATTAGATATTGCCAATTTTGTTTCTTACAGGTAGTTATCATTTTGCCAATTTAAAGTTATATTTCCTTGTCTTTTTCAAGCAAATTCAAGGAATAATTATTGTGGTTGTTACAAAATAATTATTGTTGTTGTAAATAATTAATTTACTGCAATTTTATATCAGCTTACTTATTTTTTAAAGGTTCATGGTCTTATGAATCACTAACATCATTTGGTACTTGGAAGTTGTCATTTTTTCTATTTGTTGTCTTGTTCTAGACAGGTACACATTATTTACCTTTTTGCTTCATCTCTATATACACAAAGAACCTTTAACTTGAATGACCTATGAGAGGGGGGGACTTTCTTGTACCTTTTACCTTAGCCTTCCCAAACCCGCAGGTCACTGGGGATGTCTCCCCTGGGGTACTATGACATACTCCTAAATAGAAAGAGGTTTCCTATTAAGGTGGTAGTGATATGTCACTCCCTGTTACACCAATCTTTTCCTCGAACGACACTTTTTCGATAAGCCTTTATCCAAAGTCTTTACTTCACAAAGCTTACCTGGCAACTCCACTGAGGGTGATTCCTTATTTTCCCTTTGATGATCCCTAGAATAATTATCTATCAACTCCACTATTGACAAATCCAACCATGGCCTCTCAATGGGACCCAAGAAATTTTAAACCCTTAGATATGAATAAAATTACGGGTTACCCTCAACAAATGCCTCCGAGGTATGAAAATTGACACCCTAGATTCATTGGTAATGATGGGGTTATAGATGAAGATCATATGGATAATTTTTTGGCTTTCTTTCAACTCCACCCTATCAGTGATGATGTTGAATATTTGGTGATGAAACTTTTCTTTGCCACTCCTCATGGAAATGATAGGAAATGGTATTAAAGTCTCCCTGATACCATCATTACATCTATGGACCAACTAGAAGAAAAATTTCTCAGAAGATGGAATATTAAAATAGAAGATATCAACATGCTAATAAACAAACTTAATAACATAAAGAAGAATGAGAATGAAACTGTTAGGGAATTTCATGATAGATTTAGGGGGCTAGCACAATAGATCCCAACAAGATATCACTCATCACACAACTTTCTTCTCTTTATTTACACCAAAGCATTTTCAGGACAAATAGGTTTCCCTAACAGAGATAAATCTCCTGGAACAATCCAAGAAGTTTATGAGATGGCTACTAGAATCGAAACCAACATCTCCTCAACCAAGGAAGAACAATCCTTTGTTCCAAAAATCGAGGTTAATGGACCCAAAGATACCCCAGATATTCCCAATGGAGTGACCTCCCTTTAGATCTTTGTTAAAAAAAACATGAAAGATTTGGAGCAAGACATCGATCAACAAGAGGCCGAGGAGAGGGATATTCATGAATTTTATCAATCCCATGGGAAAGATAAGGAATTTACTCATGCTTCTACTAAGGATAATGAAGACATGATTGAAGAGTGAGAGCTTGAAGATGTAGGAGAAAATCATGAGGACAAGGCACTAATGCTTGCTCCTCCATTCGATGAAGTTATCCAACGCTTTGATGCTACTGCACAAGAAGAAGTAAGTACGGTAACTTGTTTCCCTTTCCAAGATTTGGATGATTCCATATTTTGTGATTTGGAAAGCAAAGAAGTGTTAGAGGAGCCCTTGGATGCTTTAAGCCCTTTGTGTTATGATCAACATAATGACATAGTTAATAATATTGATGAATTCATACATGGAAGGAAACATAAATGGGATGTGATTTGGTATGATGAGGATCCCATTTAGGACATTGAGGGTCATTTCCAATTGTTTCTTTTACAACTATCTGTTAAGAACCAAACATCAATATAGCATAGAAAAACCTTAGGAAAAGTACTCAACACCTTGAAAAAGAGATAATTTCAGATAATAAGCCTCTTCAAGGGGGAAACCTCCTTTTACCCCACTTAAATGTTCAAG
>JZKD02S0873748.1:31142-43270 GCA_000966675.3 Picea glauca | reverse complement strand
GACTAGTCAATAGGACTAGTCAGATACCCTATCTTACACAAGGTGTATCTACAAATTTAAGATGACCCAGAAGCTGAAATTTTTACCACAGATACCTTACTAATTTCTATAAATTGCCTCCAGATTTCAGGGTCTGAAACATTACAAAAAAAAATTTATAGCAAAAATTCTACAATAACTCATTTCAGGATGATTCTAGAACCCTATCTTGTACAGGCTGTATCTCTGAAAGTATAAGGCCTCAGGAGCTTAATTTTGAACCCAAAGTACCTTGATCCATCTACTAAATATCCTCCAAGTCGTTCCTTCTGAAACATTGTAGAAAAAAAAATTATAGAAAAAATTCCACGGTGTCTCAGATGTAGCACCGAAACCCCAAGACCTTGAGCTCTGATACCATATGTTAAGAACCAAACATCAATATAGCATAGAAAAACCTCAGGAAAAGTACTCAACGCCTTGAAAAAGAGATAATTTCAGATAATAATCCTCTTCGAGGGGGAAACCTCCTTTTACCCCACTTAAATGTTCAAATACAAGATGATTCAAAATGAAAATGTCTCCTTGGCATATATAGGAGACTAGGAGGTATAATTACCATTAATGGCCTAAAGCCGACATAAATAAAATAACATTACTAATATAATATGCCCCAATTAAGGGGTAATGAGCCAATATTAGAGCTTAACACTATCATATGAGGTTACTAATGATTTCGACATATGGCAACAAGAAGATGATATATTTACAGACACTTTCCAAACACCCAATGATGACCTAGTTCTATGTTTTCTTGATGATTTTCGGTCATACCTTGAGTATTTTGATCAATATTCCTTTGAGAATTTGAATTTATTATATGAATAAAATTATCAACCAATGTTGTGCTCAGATTTTGATAAGAGTGAGGACGTTGCTTTCCTAAAGCAGGATATTTGTGACAAGAGTTTTCAGCCTCCTTCAATTACTTTAATTCACTATGTCACCAAGGTTGTAGTTGGGAAACATGCCCCTTGTCTTGAGTTTACTCCGGGGAAAATCATTCTTTTATAATTCAAGGGTAGGTTTAATAACTTAATAAGTAGTTTATTATCTCATGTTTTCAGCCTTCCATTAGGAAATTGTCATGCATCCTCTAGGTTCTTACTAGTCCCTTTCCAAACCTCAGGATGTGAAGATGTCTAAGGTATCCAAACTTTAGACTCTTTGTGTCAGTCTTTTGAGCCTCTAATTTTTCGTGATCCATTTCTGAGATGGATTGAGCAATTTCCTAGAAGTGTTACTTGGCACAATTTTTTCCCTCCCTCTTGCCTCCATGAGCTAGACTTTATGATTTCCAATGATGTAATACATGTTCTAACTCATGTAATTTTTGTGCTTAACTTGTCATTGTTGTGTTTATAATGAAGCACAGAGGTAGGTATTATGAGATATTTCTAGGATGGTTTCACTGGTTATTTGAATACACCTAGAATTCAACCAATAGGTGAGTAGAGGTAGGTAGGCATGTGCATCCATTGTATATACCATTGCATTTCATGTTATCATAATTGCAATATCGTTTGTCATATTGTATTTCTCCATTATGCATGCTTAATTTATATCACGCATGAACAAGGGGTGATATCACCACCCTAAGGATTACTGATGCATTTTGATGAGATCTAGCAGGCACAGGTCATACCAGAGATGTTGAGGTTCTCATGCTCTCTAATGTGAGCACATGTCCCCAAGTTTGAGCTAGATGTTATCCCCTATCCTAGGGATAACTAAGGATATCATGTCTCGAGGCCCACAGGTCCTAGACATGGAGTGTCGAGAGCCGGATGACTTGAGCATAGCCCTAGAGGGCCCATCTTTTACCCAGTACAGCCCAATTATCAGAAGCAGTGGTATCCATCCCACCATCCTGGTCCTGAAGTAGTAGTAAGTCTTTCTCCATGAGGTAATGAGTCTACGTATCATGGTATGTGTCACTCTTATTATTGAAGCACTTGACTATGGTTCACTGAATTCTCCTTCATTTCATAACATTTTCTTTGAAATTATGCTCTTTAACGTGTTCATACCTGGGAGGGTGACATGATGTCGTAGTAAGTTGGTCTCCCTTTAGGATGGGTTGCAATTTGTTGGGTCTATGAAAGTTCATATTCCATTCCCTCCATACTTACCACTTTCCATATTTAATCCTCTCATTTTCCCCCACCTTGGCTCGGGCATAGGGTTTTCCACACTAGCAAGAGTTGTACCTTGCCTTGTGTGAAGAAGGGGCTAAAGGCCGAGAGGGTAAAGGTAGCTGGCAAGAGTTAAAATCCAAAATGAAACCTTTGAGATGATTCACCCAGGGAATAAAAATCTTCTTAGTAAGAAAAGGGAACCCATAATATATATCAAAACTCATGGTACTAGTTGGTTGATGGGATCTCTCATCATGAGTTGGCCTATTAGGACCATGGGCATGTAGCGGTATGACACTACCATCTATCCGGTCACCAAACCAAGATAGTGGCTCTTGGTGGCATAGCCAAGAGAAAGGGTGTCTCATCACGATCCATCCTTCTCATCTCCATGAAATGCTTGTGGGTAACATTTTAACCTCTGGTCACCAAGCCATGATGGTGTCCCCCATCTCTTCCCTTGAAGCTTGAAAGAAAAATACCAAAATAAATAAAACTAAGAATAAAAGGAATTGAATGGGATAGGAAACAATGGCATCCATGATAAGGTGCATCTCTCCCTCTATAAAGGTACCCACAGGTAAGATCTACATTTCCCTGTTATAACTACACCATGTTCCCAAACATTTCCCCCATGCCACTTCACACACACTTACATGAACTAGATTGATTCTCACCTAGGAAACACCCCAAACTTAAGAAGGATTATCCCAATAAGACATCCTCAAACCTTCTCCAAACCTGACTTGTTAAATTTCATAACGTATTTGAGCAAGTGTCTGGGTAAAAGGGGGTTTGATGCACATGTTTGGGTAATTTGATTATTAGATGTGATTGACATTGTTATGATCCATGTGAATTATGAACCCATGGAGGGAATACTTGTTGTCACTGCAGGACTTCTCCTGGTGGATAGGTACATATGGGGGAATGATTAGCTCGGACCTCCATGGGGTTGAAATCTCATAGATGGACATTGTGACCCCAACCAGGGGCAGAGAGACACCAGAGGCTTGCACCATGAATAAAGAAGGGAGTTTCACCACGGACACCCCGACAAACCTAGATCCAAGAGGATCTTGTCTTTCCACCTGGACATTGACCTTTGGGATCCCATGATCTCACCTTTGTGATCCTAGACATCATCCACAGTCATGGTTTGCATTTTTTAGGGAAGTTGTGCTCTAGTTGGCATGTGTGGCAACATTCAGTGCCTTTGGAGGCCAAATGTTCAGCATGTGAGGCCTAATGTTCCACCCTAGGGCCCTAACGTCACCCTAGAAGGGCATGATGTCACCCTTGGAGATGATATTAGGGTTTAATTAACTTCATTTATGTAAAAAATGGATTTTTGATGTGATTTGGCCATGTCGGCCTTTTTATGACCTAATTTTAATTAAAGGTCATTGAAATTGTATAAATAGAGAGAAAATACTCTCATTTTTTTCATCATCACTCATCACACAAGTAGTGTGGTTTGAAATTTGTGCCCTTTTTGGGGGTTATTGGCTGAAATTCTAGCCGCACTTTCTCTTGGAGGCTAAATTTTGCAACTTGGATCATTTCTTGGTGAAGTTACTTGGCATTCTAGGGTTTTATGGCTTGATTATTCTTGGTGAAGTAAGTAAATCTGCAATTCTTCATTTATTTTGAATGGTTTATGGTAAAAAAAAAAATCATGTTAAAGATTATGAAATTGCTTTCTTGAAAAACCCTAGGAGTAAAGGACTTAATTTGTTACTTCTTTACTCTTCATTTGCTAGACCTTTCTAAGAAGATTTTGACCTAGGTAAACTTCTAGAGCCCTAAATACTAGCACTTTAGAAGTCATTATCTAGTCAATCGTTGCTTCAAGTATCTTTCAATAGTATAAGAAAGAGATATTTTTCTAGAGCCTAAAATTTCTTACACTCTAGCAAGTTTATCCTTAGGGCTTGGATGTTTGAGGTCTTGAAGATCCAACACTTCCTCCATCCATCTCTTATCCTTAGGAAAATATAATCATTGTGTCATTTCTTGTATGAGAAAATCGTCATCTATAGACTCCATTACCCTATAAAGGCACTAGTCTACTCACTATAGTGATTGATTGATCAAAACAACTCTCAAACTATCTTCCTTGAAACATTTACTAACTTCTACTAACCTTAAACTAGACTAATTCATTGACTAACTTGTTGTTGTTGCAAAATATTGCTACAGCCATCTAACATCAACAAATTTATCTCAAAAGTTACATTAAAAGATGATTAGACATTGCCAATTTTGCTTCTAACAAGTAATTATCATTTTGTCGATTTAAAGTTATATTTCCTTGTCTTTTTTCAAGAAAATTCAAGGCATAATTATTGTGGTTGTTACAAAATACTTATTGTTGTTGTAAATAATTACTTTGCTCCAATTTTATATCAGTTTACTTATTTTTTAAAGGTTCATGGTCTTATGAAGCACTAACATCATTTGGTACTTGGAAGTTTCCATTTTTTCTATTTGTTGTCTTTTTCTGGGCAGGTACACCTTATTTACCTTTTTGCTTCATCTCTATAGACACAAAGAACCTTTAACTTGAGTGACCTGTGAGATGGGGGGACTTTCTTATACCTTTTACCTTATCCTTCTCAAACCCTCAGGTCACTGGGGGCGTCTTCCTTGGGGTATTGTGACATACTCCTAAATAGAAATGGGTTTCTTATTAAGGTGATAGTGATAGGTCACTCCCTATTACGCCAATATTGCATCCACCTTCCTTGGGATTTGGGAAAGTACAGATTGTGCAATAACAAAAACAAAAAAGCATCAAACAAAAAAATTTGATGAAAAGAACTTTAAAATAAAGTACACCTTCACAAATTGCAAACTAGACCAATTGTAGTAAGTGATCTTTATTGAAGTGATCAAAAAAAATCAAAATCTATGTTATTCAAATGAAAACAAAAGAAATAATTTGAGTTATTGCATTCAAAAAGGAAGTAAAATAACTATGTTAATCCTACTCCTACCTTATCCTACTCTGGCTAAAAGAAGGCTAGGTGTAAGCATAGTGCCAGTGGAGAAAATCAAGCAACTCCAAACCCACGATCATATGTTCATTGAAGTTCAATTGTAGAGAGTGAAGCAGTGAGGGATGAAACAATGGAAGGATTGACTCACACAAATCTCCACCAAACAAATTGAATTTGATGGTGTTATTGTTCATGTGAAATGCGAACGTGTAGGATTCCTCCAACCAATTATCAACTATGTCGTAAAATTTACAATGATCATCAAAGGGTTGTTGGAAGGAATTGGAAGGTGAGTGACGAACCTGAAGAGACTTATAAATGAAACCTGAGTGTAATGTACTTTGTGAGAGTGTCTTGGAGTGGGTGGCACCGTTCATTCCAAGGGTATAAGTATGACAATGAGTACCTGACATGATCATCATTTGAAATTGAAGTGTCTCATTATCGATGCAAATATCCCTGGGTTCAAATTTGACATACTCTACATGCTAAGGGGAGAGTTGATATCTCATTGTTCAAGAGAAACATTGCATGAAATATGACTCCAAAGCTTCTCACATGACATCAATGAAATCATGTGAAGAGTGTTGGAGCATTAAGATAACATCCAAAGACAAGTGATGCATCTGTCCCTGAGGAATAACAAGTAATTGTGGAGCAGATTGAGGTGATAGTGTTTCTTGGATCAGCTCAATGTTTCTTGTACTTTGCATAGTGATAGGATGTTCGTTTGTTGTGATTTCTTTATGAGTACTAGCAAACTCATGGTTCTCTACATACTTTAGATTTTCAGTGATTAACATATGTGCATCGAGGTCAGAAATTTCAAATTGTAAAGGATCAAAGAATGATAAGTTGGTACCCACACTCAATTTCGGAAAAGAAAAGTAGTCACCAAAATAGGATCATTAAGATTAAAGAGTGATTCAACATGTTTCATAAATTCATATTATGAAGGATTAAGTGTCATAGATGGACGACCATTAGGAATGAATGATTGGTGAATCATGGCTAAGCACTCTTCTTGGTCTAGTTTAGCATTTTATGTTTAGAATGTGAGGATGAATAGTCGACATGTTTCATTGTCTTGAACAATCTTAAGATTTTGTCAAGCGATGTCAAATTGTTTGAGATGCGTGAATACAGAGACATGCCCTTCACCATCAAATTTGGGATTTGACAAGAGATTGACTATCTTGATTGAGATGGCCTCGGTAGGTCTCGGAAGACTCAAAGGGTCATCATACACAGAGGTATAGAGAGGATCTATGGGCTGGTTAAAGTTAAGTGACATGACTCCACATGGGTAGGATTGTCATTTGACCCTCCTTCTAGCGCCAATTCTATTGAATCTCATGGATGATTTTAGGGGCTAAATTTCACTCATGGGCTAATTTTCCATGGTTTTTCCCAAAACAAGATTCTCTATTCTAAAAATTATTCACCCAAATTCTATAGGATAAATTATTTTACCTTAAAAATCGCCAAAAATTTATACAAACTATATAAAATCCTTAGAAATTTGAATATTTTTACAAACATATTTCCAAACATTTTACAGTTGGCATAAGAAGAATTAATAAGAATCACCAAGGTTTCTACATTTTAAAATAAATTTTCATCCTTAACATCATCCCTGTTGTTGATGGGTCTTGTAACACCCTCTTTCCCCCAGTTTGTAAAAATAACTATAGTGGCCAAGAACTGTGGCAAACTCAAAAATGTGAATGTGTGATGTGAATGGACCTTGTGAAAAAGGTTGATGAATGTAAATAATATTATGAATATATACATATATTGCAGGACTTCTAAGAGGGGATATGTTGAAAAAGAGACCACGATGGCTGAAGAAAGGTGGGGGAAGGAACCTGGAAAGGTGGCGTTAACTTCCACTGAAACCAATACCGTATTTGGACTTCACTGGCCCAGAGAACCAAGAGTGGCTCGCTAGCCCAAAATAAATTACTCGCAGGTTGGTAGGTAGATGGCTCCTTAGGAATTAATGAGGGATGGGGACGTGAAACACCCATCCATAGAAGCCTCAGGCTTGACCACCGCGAGGGAAATTGCACCACACGCAACCTCGCAAGATGGAAATGTGTGAGGAAGAAGTGCGGAGGGGGCAGACGCGAGGGAAGGAAGAGAACTCTAGAAAATACAAAGTGAGTGATAGCAGAGAAGGGGGACAGTAACCCTCATTCTCGGTCACTGGAAAATAGAGACGCAGTCTCGCAGCATCGTGGTCTCAGCTCGGGGGTGGCTAGTGGTAAATCCTATCGGAATCGTTGAGCCTACTGTTGGGTGGAAACGAGCACCCCTCTCAGCAGTTGCATTCACATATAGTGTTATTTCTGATAAGTGTTTTACGTATTGCATCTTGAAATTTATATGATGACATGTATGCTCACAGTCTGTGTAGTTTTATGAGTGGTTAGAGTATAAGACTGCCTGTGTAGTGTTTTGATTTAGAAATGGTGTTTGCATGCTTATAATGGAAAGACTATGTATGGCTTATGTTTTATAAATCGATATTTATATCCATACCGATCTAATTCAGACTTCAAGTCTGCATTTGGGAAATCTATGTCCTTATTCACCTTCAGGTAATACCCTGGATAGATCTCCCTATAGAGACACCCTTCTTAGAAATCTCACCGAGAATCTGGAAAAGGATTCGAAAGCGCAAGCCTTAGTAACCCGGTACGAGGAAGAATGATCCTCTTGAAGTCTTGAAATAACAGCATAGGGATAAGTATCGATCGATGGATGAGATCCTGTCGAAAGGTTTGCGGTCATTCACAAGCGTTAGATTGAAGGAATAAATGAGGGCGTTAAATGCCTTAACCCTTTTTCCTTTATCTTTGTGAGTAGCGAAGAAATCAGGGCCGTAGATCCCCAAGTTCCGTGAAAGAATCTGGACCGTGGATTCATTTCCAAGCAGCTTAGGAATGGCTCAATGGAGAGACAGGTTTGAGCCATCATATCTTGGTCTAAATAGCTAACATCCGTTGGATCTGTCGAGAGTTGCATGAGGTTTAAACCTCACGCGAAGAGCAGCAGAGCGGGAGTCCCGAGAAGGAGTTTGTATCGGGATATCGGCGTTCAGGAGTTCGGGGATCCAGAGGACAAGAGTCTAGGTACTCGACCTCAGAAATCACAACAAGTCAAAATAGATCTGAGAAGTTTGTCCGAGAGAGGACGCGTGTCACGAGATCACCCATATCGGGGATTCAAACATCGGGAGTCATAGAGGGAAGTCTTTCAACTTCGCAAGTGGAAAAATCGTGAGAGAATCGCAGTTGTCCATCGAAGGAGGACAGGTGGCAGAGATTTAGGGATCTCGCAAACTCGAAGGTTTGTAAGGTGAGAGTCTAGGACTTGGGCACTCCAAGTCACGAGTGGTGAAGTCGCGAAAGGATTAGGACCGTCCATGTTGGAGGACAGGTGGCAGAGATCTGACCATTTTACGTATCGGGGATTCGTGAGTTTGGAGGTGGAAGACCAGGCTCTTGGAGTCATGAAGTCCCAAGTCGTGAGATCGTGATGTGATATGGGTCGTTGATTAAAGAAGGACAGTCGTGGGATATGACATCTCAATACATCGCGTATCGAGGTTTTGTGCGTTTGGAGGTGGAAGACCGAACCCCTAGAGTCGCAATGTTTCAAATAACTAGAAGTAGGAGCATCCATTGAGTCAGGACCTCCTTGCCATATCTCATATCAGGGTCTCATAGGTTCAGGGAAATAAGTTTCAACTGTATAAGTCACGATCTTACGAGTTGCGAGAGCTTGTGCAACACATGGCACATCTGCTTGGTGGGACCCACATGGTTGACAGGTGGTGTGACGATAAGATGCCCAGAGAGAGGGAGAAGTGGTGACAGGTGGTGGACATGTGTCATTTAAAACGGGAGTCAACATCTTATTGACTTCTCATACTTCAGGTTCTTGTAAGAAAGGAGCACAAAGACCCAACAACTCAAGTCGCGAAGTTGCGAGTTCCGAGAAGCCTGGAAGGAGTCAAACCTTCTCTGAATTTCGCATCTCAAGGTTTTTTAAAAGAAGGGCCCAGAGGTTCAACCTTTCAACTCGTGAACTTGCAAGTTGCGAGAAAGACTAGTAGTTATCCCTAGCCAGTGGTCATGCATGGAGAGTGCTAATAAGGAGGGACCATACCATATCGGAATCTCGGGTATCGACGATTGGTGAAGAAAATTCGAGGGTCTTCGACTCACAACTCGGGAGGTCGCAAGTTGTGAAAGGCGCTTTCATTTAGGTGCATATGTGGTCCTATCGAGATAGGGACTAAAGAAAGGGAGCTAGTTCTTTGTCATTAAGCGGTGGGTAGATCTGGACAGCCAAAATCTGTGCACCCAGATCTACAGCCAGGGTTTCATTCCAGAGCCCCCTCTCCATTCTACCTTTAATATTGGACTCACTTGTATCGTTGAGTCAAGAAACATGAAAAGGGGCCTGGTTTGTTTGGTCTATGGTCCTAACCCACGATCACAGGGAGGTGAACAGGGAAGAACTAGCCTACGCTAGGCCCCCGTAGGACTTTAGGGATTCTGTCCCTTGAGGAAAAGCGAAAATTTTACTATGTCGTAGTGGGTGTGTTACAAATTGGTATCAGAGCATGGTTACAACACTTGGCCTGCTTGGGCTCATGAACGAGTTGCGTAGAAGTTTTGTTCAAAACACTCTTCAAAAGAGTAACCCCCTGTCTTAACCTTCTTAATCAAAAGATGAAGCTAAGAATGAAAAACCCCTATTGTGTGTGTGTACATATGAAATTATGAATTATGTACTGGTTATAAATAAATATAAATATTGACTAACAACCAGCGTTTTTCCTTTTTCACACAAGTGGAAGATCAACTGCGGGAAATTATCAACGCATAGTATGGTGACTCACCATGAAGTGGGATAAGGCACCCACAATAGAGATGAAGAGTTTGACGAAAGAAGGGCAGCAAGGACCCCTCCCGATATAGCTGAGACTGTGAGGAGTCTCATGGTCGAATTACAAAGCTGTAAGGCTGACAATGAAAGGATGATGAAAGAACAAGAAAAGCAAACAGAAATTAACGCATTTTTACTGCAGAGTTTATCCTATCTACAAAGACAAATGCAGCATGAACCTGAAACTCAGAAACATGGTCATATCAGTGGCCACACTGAGAGGAGCACCTCGAAAAAGGTCCACCCCAGAGGTAAAGGACAAGCATCGGATAATTCCTCTGAGAAGGAAGCTGGCGATTCAGAGGGCTCTTCTAGTAGCAAAACCAGTTCCTATCCCTGAAGAAAATAGAAGAAGAAAAAGTCTTCCAAAGGTCGAAAATTCGAAGAATTCAGAAAGGCCAAACCACCCTCCTTCGACGGTGAAATAAAGAAGGGATAGGAAGCAGAGGCCTAGCTGCTTGGACTAAAGAAGTATTTCAAAGTCCATGACTTTTCAGAAAATATGAAGGCCTGAGTGGCCACCTTCAACTTGAACGGAAAGGCTTCCATTTGGTGGGAAGACCTTAAGAATATGAAAGGGGTTCGTGAAGAGGACCTGTATTGGGAACGGTTTGAGAAATACTTCCGGAAGAAGTATCTGTCGAAAAAATATTTCGACGAAAAGACTAAAGAGTTTTATGAACTCAAACTGGACAACTCACGATAGAAGAATATGTCAACAAATTCCTCGATTTGTTGAGGTATGTACCCTATATCAAGGCAAAAAAGGAAAAGGTGCAACGCTTCATCAGTGGACTACCTAAGGACTATCGGAATAGAATTGAATTTGATGAGCCAAAGAATCTATAAGACACTATTCGAAAGGCAACCTATTGTCATGAACAGTTTGGGCATCGAGCAAAACCTCACGAAGGATGGAAACAAAAGAATAGTTCAAGATTTTAGAAAAGGGGAATTAAATCCCCAGGATTTAAGAACTATAAGAAGAACCCAAGAATGAGCTTCCCAGCCCGGAGTATGCACCAGCTGAATTTTCCCTCCTTGAGTGGAAATAAAACTTCTGGACCCATATCAGTGAAGACTGATAACCCAAAGAGAGAACCTTTGAAATGTTGGGGCTGCGGGGAAGAACATCTCCTGAGACTGTCCACACCGACAACAGAATAGTCAGAGAATTTATATCATACAAGAAGCTACTACCGTCAATGATGTGGCCAGGAGTGTGCCACAAATTTATGCAGCCTTGGATAATAACCAAGCCGACCACCAAGCTTTAGTAGTGGAAATAGAAGGTATGATTTCCAACCATCTAGTGTATGTTTTAATTGACCCTGGTTCAAATTTGAGTTATATAGCCCCTAAAGTTGTTGACAAGTGTAAACTACAGCCACAAAAACATACCAAGCCATGGTTGGTACAATTAGCCACTAGCACCAAAAGGAGGATAGCAGAAGTCATACCAACCTACCAATTAATGTTGGGTGAATTTCCCACCCAAGCAACCCTTAACATATTACCCCTGGGATCATATGATTTGTTGATTGGTATGGATTGGCTAGCTGCCCATAATGCCAGATTGGACTGTTACCATAAGACATTAGAATGTGTAAGTAAAGAAGGGAAAAAGATAACCCTTCAAGGGATCTGAAAACCTGTCTCGGTAAGACAAATATCAGCTCTGCAAATGAGGAAGTATTGCCAGAAGGCATGTACCCTATATGCAATACAGGTGTTGAAAACAATCGAAGATGACAAACCAAGCCCTGACGATCACCCTATCCTGAAAGAATACAAAGATGTGTTTCCGGAAGAGGTACCGGGTCTACCTCCGAGAAGGGACATAGACTTCTCGATAGAACTTGCATCGAGAGTGGTGTCGGTGTCTAGGACACCCTACCGGATGAGCACACCCGAGTTAGTTGAACTCAAGTTGCAATTAAAAGAAATGATGGATAAGGGCTATATTCGGCCCAGCGTGTCTCCATGG